>JAIUND010003277.1:0-16673 GCA_034699125.1 Gisinianus flammeolus
TAATTGTGGAATGGGAGTTGAAATCATTAAATAATTGTGGAATGGGAGTTGAAATCATTAAATAATTGTGGAATGGGAGTTGAAATCATTAAATAATTGTGGAATGGGCTGAAAACAGATTAGATTGCCTTTGACTTCATTGGTATATTAATTAAAAGTATGTAAAATGTAAAAGAAGCTATTTAGATTCTAAATTTTAGAATACCATGCATGTTATTATGTACACAAATGTTTTGGAATTCTATTTAAATTCTTTGATATGCCATTTTGTCTATAGATGTGTAGGAATAACTGAAATTCTGATTTTGAATCTTTTAATGTACTCAATAGCTTCATCGTATTGAATCAATATAAAAGCTGGATTCTTGATTACGTCGTCATTTACCATATTATATATACCAACAATATATACCATATACCTTGGACATGTCACGGAGACCACCATCGAAGAGACCAAGATTCCAGAGTATCCAGAGTATCCAGAGTGAAGCTGAAAGAGAATCGGCTATCCGTAACGAAGCAAACGAAGATGGATTTGAGTATGTATCGCATGAAGACATTAGAGTGATCCTGGAAGGAGCCGTTTCTCGGTTAGATGATGATAATGGTCGTAGTAACTCTCAAACACTTCCTTTCCCCATTGAAGTGGAAGGTCAGGTGCAGATTTTGTCCCAGTCTGCGGTTATTGAAAATCCCATTATTCAGGGATTAATAAATGAGGGAGGACATGGAGGTTCTCAAACTTACAGTCAGGAAAGTGTAGCTAGTAATACGAGTTTTGCGAGTTTGAATGAAGATGCACGGTCATTGCGGTCCAACTATGCGAGCAGCAACTATAGTGGAATGAATTTGGATAGTCCAGCAGGAAGTCAGCCTCAGTCGAATTCTGCTTCCTTGCCCATTCAGTTCCCAAATTCTCAAGGTTCTTCTTTAGATGAACAACGTAAGTCTGTATACATATACAATGTACTTGGTACAATTCAAAATATTCCTTTTGTTTTCATATCATGTCTAATGAAATGATTGCCATTTAATTCCTATATAGAAGTGCCACATATGTTGAGCGACCGTCGTGTCCAAGATACAATTGTTGAATTGCAAGAACCAAGTGCTGTTCACACCTTGTTGCAGACTGTCATGTCAGGTAGTTTCTTCCAACAAAGCGAAAATTTGGACTGCTAAAAAATACAAATGAGAGTTTCTCTCTTTTAAGAGTCTTCTTCATCGCACTGCTATTTTTACTGTTTCCTTTATGTATAGGCTACATTTATTCAATTCAAACTGAAGACAAGATTCTAGGAGATGCAGAACTGTAATTGTATTTTTACCACATGGAAAGAATAAATAATCTTTAGTGTATGTACATACTCGTTTCACTGTTTTTTCCTCAATATACCAACAATTATAATAGGCCATTGCTTTCTTGTAAAAACAAGAAAGTAAGTTTGTAAAAATATGACAAAGTAAATATTTTTCTTTTGCCTTTGTATGATAATGTGTGTATAGAACTGATATTTTCAAAGTCGGTTAGCATTTCATCTATTGATTATAGTAGAGTATTACTTGTTAAATTATACATGCGTACATAATTGCCAAATCATGTCTTTACATGATTTAAAAATCTTTTTGTTCGTACATTTTTACTTATTATATCAATCATATTATAGATATTAAAACTTTTAATTTACAAGTTACGCATATACATATAATTATGGTAATTTTTAAATTTTACTATATACTTAATACTATTTAATATTATACATTAGATATAATGTAATTGTTGCAAATGAAAACAATAAATATCAAGTTAAATAAAAACCAAAAACAAAACACTCACCTTTTTTAAATAGCGTACTTATTTTGGAGAAAAGCTAATTAAGTCTAATAGATTTTCATGGATATTAAAATACGAAAAAGAAATGTAAAAAACCTTAGAAATGCAAACATGTTCTCCGGCCCCTTTCTTGTGTAATAGGAGTAGATATAAAAACTCTAGTATACCGTCAATAATCACAGTGTTAAACGAGGTTGAGGAAGTAAAATGTAAAAGTCTTACGTCAAAATGAACCTTGTTAATACCATGATTGAGACTAAGTAATTTTAGGATGTCTAGCTATCTTAGGTTTGACCAACATTTGTCAACAGACAATTTATATGTAATCAAATCTCGCATGCTTTTATGGATAAATTGTCCAAGACAATAAATCAATTATCAATTATTATTATTATGAAGTTCTTTTGTTGATCATCTTGTAAAATCGTGAGGTCCCCATAGTTTAAGAAAGTTCATTACTTTATTCCTCTGAGTTTTGAAGTCATCTTGTTTTTGCTTACGCCATAAACTATGATCCAACTCCATCATTCCACCCAATATTTCTTGAGCAAAATTTTTGGGGAAATTCATTTCATCTTCAACCACATGAGCAAAGCCACTGTCATACCCAAAGTCTACACTGAAGTATGGGAGGCCTTTCGGTACAGCTTTTCTGACGTCACGATCCTTTAGCTCCACAAGTTTTTTATTCTGTGCCCATTCTGTCTCACATTCTTGCATGGCTTTCTATAACAATAAAGACACATTTTACAGAGTTATAACATGTGGAGTACTTATGAGATTATGCATGAATTGAAATAGAATACAGAGTGGAAAAGAAAATCTAATCTAGCCTTTATATATATACTGGAAGTGTCTGTTTGTTTGTTTGTCTGTCACGCGATTGTGAGAGAACGGTTTGACCTAGAGACTTGATTCTTTTTTTGTTGGGACCGGGTGGGCTTGGAAATTCTGGGAAACTAATTTGGGCATGCTGGGGTCAAAGGGGCGGGGCTACGGGATCAAAGTCAGTTTTTTGTACAGAAATCCGTTTCAGACGATTCTGAACACTTTTCAAGAAAAAATATTTTTTCACTCTTATGACCTCTGGTGACGTTCGGAGGTCACCGCGGGGCATTGTGAGACTTTTATACACATGCACGTAAAAAATGATGAGGAAAACGAATTTTTCGGTCTTGGCGACAAAAAAACTATGGATATAAATGGGATTGGGAGGTGCGAGCGCTTTTCGCTCTGGAATGAACTAGAGTTCAGGAAATAAGTTAAACTTTAATTGGGGGATGCTGGTTGAATTTTAGGAAGGAACCAAGTTTCTGGACATTGAATTACACACAGGACAAACAAACAGACACGTAGAAGATACATTCTTGTGCCTCACAAACAAACAGACAGACAACTTTCAACTAAGCCGCGTAGCGGGTTTTAAGCGCTAGTATTCATATAAAGTGTCACGTAAGTACCTTAAAGTATATTGGAGCCAATTCTCCAATTTCTTTAGGCATGGGAACACATTCCAAGTACATGTGCGGGGATTTTTTAAGGGATAAAGCTGTCTCAAATATCACCACATCTTGATCCGAATCTGCAAACATCTTGACCAGAGCTTTACGAAATTTCTATTACAAAAGGAATATACAAAAAATCCCATATTAAATGGATGTATTATCATTAATTTATGAAATATAAACCTACTATAAAGTTTAAAAAAACACTGTTGTGTATATACGAACCTGCATTTCATCCCAAACATCCTCATCAAGTTCGGTTGCACATGGAGAATGGAACATGGGGAGTATCAGGCAATGACCTTCTGTGAGTGATTGGAAGGGAGGTAGACACAATATACTTTTTTCACCCATACTTATAACTAAATTCTTTTGTAGTTTGTTTCCATCAAAACACCAATGGCAATTTTCCAAAGTCTTTTTATACACTTTATCTTCATTGATTATATTACGGACTTCTTGTTCTTGTTCTCTCATATTTTGTTTTGCGCTACTTGCTTTATCAGTAAAAATATCATCCATGTCATAGTCTTCATTTGCTTTCATACCTTTCCCAGCTAATCTTGAAAATAGAGCATTTTCGTTCTCAACTGTATTTCGTTTTTCCTGTTCAAACATATTCTGTAAACTTTGTTTATCGTCATCTGGGAAATAACGGACCCGTTGCCCATCTTTACTATGAGTTTCTCCTGGCCTTTCTTTGACTTTCCTACGTGGCCCTGCTCCTTGGTTTTCTTGCTTTAATATAACTTTGACAATTACTTTTGTTTTTGGTTTCCTCTCTCCACCTATACATTCTTTTCTGGCTTTCTCAGCTGCCACTTTTTGAGCTTTCAAATTATCTACAAGGGTTTGATTACCCATTATCTCTGCTTTTAAAATTTTTGCACATAATTGATTCATGTCATTATCTGATAATAGATTAACTTGTTCCTCTTCTACCTCCTCCTCTGCCTCCTCTTCTACTACTCTTTTTGACTTTACTTCCACCTGATCTCGTATTATTTCTTTAATATCACTCAATTTTGGCACTTTGTTCTGTGGTTCAACAGAATTTATAGTTGGTTTGGTTCCAGGTTTTCTCCAACTTTCTTGTGATGGTGAAATTCGACGACGACTTTCCTCATTGTATGATTTCCTGTCATATCTACTACTACTACTTGCAGTTTTATAGTCTGAATTTGAAGACCGGTGTTGATGCGTGTGAGAACTATAACGATCATCATTATCACTATCACTATTATCACGAGGACGCTGGAATCGATTAGGTCGACTAGAGCTTTTGGAGGAATGATATCTATCATCATTATAATCTCTTCTTCTTGAGCTAGAATTGTTTCTCCCATCATCATAGTCGTCATTACTTCTTTTCAATTTCTTAGCCTTTTCTTCCGCTTTCTCAAGCATATTGTAAAAATTTTCCAAAGACTAAAACAGAAAAGAGATTATGAAAACAAGAATAATTTAAGTTATTATATAATACGCAGGAACTTTAAAATTAGTCTAATTTAAAGACAGTTTTGATTATACTCATACCCCCCAACGATCTGCAGCAATTTCTTCTAAACTCTTTCCTTCCTCTTGAGCTTGCTCTTTCGCTCTTTGAAATGCTCTTTTCAACCAGCTTATTCCACCATCTCCAATTGGCATAGAAGCTGATGAAGAAGATGATGATGGTACAGTAGCAGCCGACACCTGTGTAGGTATTTCATCTTGTTCTTCATTTGGTAATCCAGTCCCACCATTTTTCCAATATGGATTCAACTCCATTGAGCTTTGTCCCAACTGTAGAAAAGTAAAATGACCAAAATCGTATATGATGGTTATTGTTTTAAAGATACGTCTTAATTAACCCATACAACAACAAAACAATGTACATGTTTGTATAAGTATAGTATACCTGCTCAATAGAACTCTTTTCTCGAGCTTGGTCCTTTTCTTTTTGCCTTTTTGCTCTCTTTGAATCATTAGAGAAAGTTGGAATAAAGCTACCCATAGTCATCCATTCATCTCGTTCCAAAGGTGGTTTAACTGCTGATTCCTGTAGTTGCGATATCGGCTCGACTGTTTTAGCATCTTCTTTTGCAACCCATTCATCTTCAGATCCAGATGACTTTAAATTACAATGAAAACATAACACATACAAATTCATGAATATTACATATTAGACTTCTCAAAACTATATAGATGCTGAAATATTTCTACACCATGTTAATGTTAACTTACCTCTGAAGAAGATGTTTTTCTACGTTTATGCTTCTTCTGTTTTTTACTACTTTTTGAATGTTTATTAGATTTCTTGGATTTCTTTTTATCTTTACTTTTCTTCTTTTTTTGTAGACGACTACTCTCTTCAGCAGAACCACTACCTGAGGATTTCAATAATTTGTTATCATCATCCGAAGATGAGTTCATTTTGAATTGATGAATTAAAGTTCACAATTATAAATGACAAAATTCCAAGTCGGATTCTTTTTAATTTTAAACAATAAATATTGTTTTATTCGTTTCACAATTTCCATTTCCGCGGTGAAATAGACTTCCTTGTGAAACGATCAAGAATATCTATTGGAAATAAGAGCCTCAGGCTTCTTTTTTTTCAGTCCGGCTTTTTGATTTTGCTTCTTGCAGTGCATGACAGCAGTCCAGTCTGAGCAGTCAGCAGAATACTGAAAAGTTTCGTTTTTGTTAAAATTTTATTACATAATTGTGTCCAAATCAATTGAAGACACTTCTCACAGTATATTCATATCGTTCCCAACAAATAATTGTGACTTTTATCTACGCAGTAGCTGTAAAATTTGGGAATCGAATTGAAATATAGTGCACGACGTTCAGACTACGTTTGTATAGAAGAATTTAAGAAGAATTGCGATTTCTTTTTTTTTAGAAAATCATTTATATGCAGATTGTTGATATTTCGTGACCGAGTTCAATGCAACAACTGTATTATTATTTGAAAACATAATCAAAATATTATTAAAACAACAAAAACTTAGGCATTTACTATATTTTAGTTTGTCGATGAAATGGCAAGTGGGAAAAAGGGCCGGAAATTCTCTTCTAAAGTTACAAAAGGAAAGGTTATCAAAGTTAAAGTTAAAGTTGAAAAACCGAACAAGAAAAACGTGACGATCATAAAGGAGGAAGGAGATGATGCATCTGAACGACTGGACTTTCTTGAGCAGGAAACAAGATACCGGGATTGGAAGGGTAAGGTATACATCATACATATATATACTTATATATATATATATGCACAATAAACACAAGATAATATGTTTTTATGTCAAATGTAGTAATTAAAATACCATAAAACTAAAACAATAATAATTTTGTATAAAAAACATGGATTATATGTACAAGTCTATAAGTTTTATGGATGTTCATTCTTAATTATCAATCATGAATGTTAACAGATACAGTATGCTTTGAGATAATACAAGAATTCGAAGCTAGCATTCAACAACGAGTGAAGGAATTTGATCAGTTCGGTATAATAGAAGACCTCGTCCCGACCTTCTATAAAATTTCCCTGTTCATAGAAGAGAGAACAAGAGACTTGAAGATTCCGAACATGGCGAGGGGACGTTTGGAAAATTATGAATTGGGTAAAAACTGCATATTCTATGTACATACCTTATCAAAAGTTATGATTGATGCATGCCACTCACACCTATAACATTCCCATATGTACGTATAGTATAGTATAAAAGTAGGTACAATTTTTTTGTCGTGAATGTTAAAGTTTGAAATTGAAATTTCAGCCTCCAAAATTTACGCGTACACTGCTTTCGACATGACCAAAATGTATGGGAAATTGAATAGTGGATGGAGATCATCGATGGAACATGAAGTCCTGAAGGATGCAAGCTTGGTCTTTGATACTCCCACTGATCTCGTCAAAGTGGAAATCAAAGACGAAGATGGAGAATTGGAGAACTAAACGCGGTTTGAACATAAGAAATAATTGCTATATAGCTTAATTAATATTAATTTAAGGTTAAGCTTACTAGATAGGACTGACGGATTAATAATTATTGACAGAAATTGACCAAAAAAAAACTGATGTATTGATTAGAACTTTTATTTATTGATGTATTTTACTGATCAGTTTTAATGCATGTATGTATTGTTGTTTATAATTATATATTTGATTCGTCATACTTATACTTTATTATGAATAACGCATTAATTAAATGTTTCAATGTTTTAAATTTGAGTATTAATATATATGATATGAAGCGAGAGAGCTTATTATTGTAGAAAAACTATATATATATAGCATAGCTATATTTTTCTTATTGCAATAATAAGCGCAGTGTATTAATTTTTTGACCATAAATAACTATATATTATAGCATGCATTATTCTTTGTAATTTGAAATAGCATCAGACCTCTGATCATCAATAATAGGCAGTAATTATTCTTTTATTATCAGTATCGTGATTTTATATTTTCTTTTCTTTTTACTTTTGAATCAAAAGTTTTGATAATATATTATCAAATACTTACCTAATACACACAATATATTGTGTGTCCGACTCTAACTTTGTCAGACTAACGATAAGCCGTTTTACTTATATAGAACAAATTCAAATGTATGTAATTACTTTATTTCACTCTGTTAATTGATATTATTTGATTTCGTTTTAAGAGTACATATATATTTGTTCAATATTTCAATCTTTTTATTAAGAGAAACTGGCCTGCGTTGTAATTGAACATATAGGTATACACTACCTTTTATATTGTAAAAAATTTAGAGATTGCGTAAACGAAAACTGATTACTTTTTGAAGAATACTAAAATTTGTAGTTTAATAAAGTTTGATTGCAAGTGTATATATATATAAATATATAGGTAGTACGATTTAAAACAGATCACTGTGTGATTTGAGTATTGCCTATATAGACGTATAAAAAATAGGTATATACATATTTTCATATTTTTATAATACTGCACGAGTTTTTTTAATATTTCGTATGGTTTATTTCGAATGATTATCCAAATAAATGGTTTTAAATGATAAAACGCCTGCCATGTATATTATGTATACCTATATGTAGCGAATGGAAGCTGTGGGCCTCATGTACATACACACATACTTATGTATAATGGAAGACAGTATGCGCACTGTAAATTAGGCATATATAATAATATATACATACAGTTGTTGACTTTTATTGATAAATTCATATAAATATGTCTATACATAGAGCCAAGTCAAATTTCGTTGTACATGAATAAATGTTATGAAATGTCTATTATCAAATTATTGAAACGGTAATACAATTTAAGAATGATCCGGTTTTGTGAGGGTTAGGTTAGGAACTTCAATGGGAACCAAAACACCATTCTTATACTTGGACACGAGTCCACTTAAAACTAACATCACTTTATTGAGCGTACCCTCATTCAGTTTCCGGGGTTTCCCTATACATATATAAAAACAATAAGAGAATTAAAGTTGGGAAATGAATATAATCGTTAGGTCTATTACGAGATTTAGATTCACACTATATATAAATGATTAAAATTGTATAATACTGTGTGTCTATTCAATAGACTCTATTATGTAAGGATGTAAAGAAGACCTTATATATATATATATACAATATGTATACCTTTCTCGTGGTTCGTGGTGTGGAAACCTTGATGAATCTTTGCTGTTTTGGTACTCGGAACAATACGATGAGTAAAAGAAGCAGCTAATCGTCTCAAAATGATATTTAAATATGGTTCTTCTGGGTCCAAATTTGCAAGGAAATGCAAAACATAATCTAAAGTAGAAGCACTTTCAGGTGGCAATCGCCGAAGAGTTTCTTGAATGTCATTAGCATGCAAAACAACGTTTGTCAGTTCTTCACTTCCCAAAACAGGATTCCTGAACAGAAGGGATTTTTAAATCAAGCACATGTACGAATATATAAGAATTCAATCCATTATTAATCAACAGTTTACGTTGAGTAAAGAGAATGAAATTATAGGGTTTCGTTGAAAGATTTGGTAGTGTACCTCAAGTGTTCCAACCATAAAAACAATAAAGCTGTCAAAACATACAAATTTTTTTCATTCGACAACCGAATCCAAGTGTCTGCACCTTTTTGGTTCAATTCCAGTCTATATTGTCGAACATACTTTGCTAGTCCTTCAACCATGTGTATATGATCAGAGAGTAAAGCTCTTACAATTTCATCAGCCTTGTATGGCGGCTCTCCAATAATCTATAATGGTATCCATTCGAAAATTGCTTAAAACATATTTAAATCTATATATATACTTATACTAGAATGAATGTTATAAAACTCGTGTAAATGATACATGGTAAGAAAAGTATAGACATTTAAAAAAATCCTAACTTGTGTTAAAGTCTTTGCCGAAGGAGGTATGATTTCGACTTCGGGACGTTCGGGAGACGCAATGGTATCTGGACTTAATGGCGTGACTGGTGACATGGGCTCATCTTCATCAATGATGACAGGTAACACATTCGGGCGACCACAGAGGGACAAAAGTCTTTCACAAACTAAATTCAGAATCTGTGGTAAAAATGTGTGTATAGAAAAGCGTTGAGGAAATGAATATAATTAAAAAAAGATGGTTTATTTAATAAAAATGCAGTCATAACTTATAAAAGTACAGTTATAACTTATAACCTTCGGTATATGCTTCAGAGTTTTACTTTCCTTTCCATGTAGAATGAATCGCTGTCGTTTTAGGTACTGTTGCAAAGTAAAATCTACTAGTTTCTTATCCTTGAGAAGTTCTCGATTACAGAAAATTACACAATTAGGAAGAATAAACTGTTCAAATTGTTGAACACACAAAATATGAAGTCGACTTTGAACGGAGCCTGGTCTTTTATTTCGAACTAGGCGAACGGCTTCATTCGCTCGGATTCTCATTGCATAAACGAGGTAGCAGGCAATTAAAACTCCGGTCCTATATATTTATATGTATATACAAAGGATTTTTAAAAATTGTATATCATTTGAATTTAAACCGTGATTATTGTGAGCATAAAATTAATTAGAGGAGATTACGTAAATATCCAACTAACCTTCCAAGACCAGCATGACAGTGTACCGCTGCAAAAAAAATAAAAACAATTCACATAAATAAGTGAATAACTATTCTAAATTTGATACCTTTTATAATTTAAGAGGAAACAGATATGGACAGAGTCAAAACTCACCGACTTTCCCTTGAGCCACTGCAAAGGAAACTACTTTGACCATGTCCAGTAGATGAGCCAGTGATGCATCACCAAAGTCTTTCCAAGCGTAATTGTAAAAGTACACTGAAAATTCAAATAGAATTAATGCAACTGTGATATGATTCAATTTTACTTAGTTCAATCCTATTCGAAAAACATTAAAAAAACTGTAGGAAACTAGCTTGTATTTTTTAATAGAATCCAGTGTTTATCGCGCATTTTGTACTTTTGATATTTCGATATTTTTTCATTTAATTGTTGTCACCCCTTAATCGTTTGTTATACTATTTTTTATTTGTACTCCCTTGAGCGGCATATACGTATAGGTAAAAGAAATGGAGAATCTCGTGTGGTTCAAAGGAAGTAAATCAAAGTGCATGCTACATAGCTGTCAATTTCGGTGGAAGCTGAGACAGTAAAACTTGATTATGCATAAACAATTACCTACATATCTACGGATATATATAGGTATACATCCAGACGGACCACTTTCCTTTAAAATCGAGTGATGGAAGTTGTATACATAAACATACATAAATAACGACTTTGTGACCATATAGGAATTTCGGGAATTCACATATAGACCACTTGTCAAGTGATTGTGAACTACCTCGAGGTTTTAATAACACGACTCCCGTACACGCTACCTATCTACCCGGCTTTTCTAAACCAACAACATTATTATTATAAAACCAAAAGCAGAGTTTTTCTGACGAGAGAAAGAAAGAGAGTGAAAAAGTGAAAGGAAACCGATTCTTATATACAGGAAAACCAAGAACTTCCCCCCCGTAGCTATACATATATATCGATTATTACATTCTGATTATTTTGCTCATTTTTTGCTATTTTCATTTCATTCATCTTCAGTAAGTATGCGACGATGGTATATCAAAGAAAGAAAGAAAATGGAAACTCGAGTTATCGTAAATTGTGATCCTAAATAGACAAATTTGCTTGTTAAATAGTAAAATAAAAAAGTACAGAAAGTCACCGACTCAATCAAACTGTCACTCGAATCAACGACTAGAAAGATGTCTATAGCATATAAATATTTAAAGTATTCACTAGTATTCAGTGAAGTTGTCGTTTTCCTTGTTTGCCTGGTTAATTAATAAAAACAAAAAAAAATAAATTCAAAAACCAAATTCCTTTGGATTGATTAAACGAAACCATGGGGTGGGCATTGGTAATCAACTTACTTCCACTGTTCATCACAACAACAGGATCGTAAGCAAAGCCACTGGAGTGAAGAGGCGTCAAACTACAACTTGCGTGTTCACCTGGTTTTTGAAGGTTCACCACAGACTTGATTCCCAATCTATCAATTAAATAATCAAATGTCATTCAAATAACTAAAATGACGCACATAATTCCATTTCCATTTCATTATCATAAATTATATGTATGTATACACTATACAGAGAATCGTTCAAAAAATGAAGAGAAAAGGAGAAAGAATTAGCCCCAGAAAGGAAATGATTTACATATATTTAAGTATATAGTATAGGATCTATTTGCTCAAGTTCCCCCACTCTCCTATGCTTTGGGATACGTTCAAGCAAAGTTTACAAAGGTCTTTGCATTTCAAATGGCCCCTAATGATGTCATTTCCAATCAGGCAAGTATTTATCTATACATATATTTGCAAATGCACAAAAAATGCAATTGCACGACTTTCCCCTATCCCATGCATTCACTGCATTCATTTACATAGGTATATCAAGTTTGCCTACATGGACTAGAGAAAGTTTTGTATAGGAAAAACTTTCTCAATTCCTACGAATCCGTATATATACAAAAAAGGACATAAAAGCTCACCCATTGAACTTGATAGAATATTTTCTCAGAATATTTTCTAAACGTCTAATGAAAAATAACTTTAAATTAGCTTATTACTTAAAATTGTTTGTTTATGATTCGTTTAGTTTGAATATATCAATAAATCAAAGCCTATACAAACTTATACAGTCAGTCCACAGTCTCCCAGACTCAAAATCCAAAGCTTGTGATATATATATATATATATATATATGTGGGGACGTTCCATTTCTAGGTCATTGTGAGCATGTCGGGAGGTTTTTAAGTGGAGCAAAGACCTTGAAAGAAATTTCTCTCCATATATCCTTTCTACAACTGACAGTGAAATGTGTGTGTGCGCGTGTATGATGTCTGCAAACTTGTATGGTAAAAAACTTAAGTGAAATTGGGCTCAAATTTGAAACGCACATCATGAAAAAGTGCGTGTTCGGCGAGTATTTGCAATTCTTGTTCGAGGAGCTCTGTGTTTATTTTAATATTTTATTGACACACTCCAAATGCACACAGACACATATACACAAAGAAAGAGTGTCTTCACTAAGAAAATCAATCGAAAAATATAGAACATGGAAAATATTTTGTGTATATCGACTACCTAATAAAAACTATAGCACTGTCAGACTTTTATTTCATTTGAAGCAAAATGTGTGTACTTATGTGTATTTGTGTACAAAGTATATACATAGTCAGAGTGAGAGTATGCCCCGTTATAATTTCTTTGTATCCTATACTTTCTATAGACATTTCCACACTCAATTTTGTAGGTCATCATAACTTGCATACCGATATGAATTCAAACCTTACAACCACTACCGTTAGTTATAATTGAAATTTTTGGTTAACAAACAAATGTTTTTTAACCATAACTGAAGTTTTAAAAATGTTCTGGTTAACCGTTAAAATGGTTTTAGTTTTGCAATGCTCTGGAAAATACACTCTAAAACATAGTGTCTAAATGTATGTAAATATACATGAAATATTACAGATAAGTCAGATAACTAATGTTTTGCTATTGAAAATTCGAAAAAAGGATTGATTGTTTGTTTGACTGTTGGGGCAAGGAAGAACAACAAATGTGTACAAGGCGTAGATTCTACGCCGTAGAATCGGTCTTGTAAGATGAAATATCATTATTCATTGGGAAAAAATACTGGCGGTGACGTATAGACATATAAGAGAGTAAAGAAATAGCTACGATAATATTCTTACGTGTCGAATTGCCTGAGAATGTCGAACTCTTCTAGTGCTGGCGTGCTGAGACGGGACATGGCTAATATATCATCTGTTATCCTGTATATTGATTAAAATTTACAAGCATTTCATTAGGCATACAAATTATGTAGTCGGTTTTTATGGAATGTGTCATATGTTATATATATACATGTTCGCGAATGTTTTGACGATCTTATCGCATCTCTACGAATGCAAAGAGAAAGTTCATGTTCCCTTGGACTTTCTTCATTACATACTGTATTTCGGAGAAAGTAATGATGCAAAACGGAAACACATCAATATCAGATATATAGATATAATTCGACAAGGGAAAAATTTACCAGTGCGAGTAAAGACCGATCACAGCAGTTGAGTCAGGAGACCAATTTGTTGCACTTTCGTACTTACATTTTTTTCCACCACAAAAAACTGAACAAGAGAAAGGTGTGGGGGCGATTCGTCTGAGACTTTCTGACAATTTATTATAACTTGGTTTGAGATGTATCGGTTCATTGGACTGGCCAGACTGATTGTAGTCGTCCATAGTTCAAGATTATTTTTTTGTATTGTATATACACAAAGTACAATTTCTGTGTCTTTTCGTGCTTGATTTTGATTCGAGGTAAATTTTTTACAGAGTTGTCTCTTCATTCACAGCACTTGTATACATATAGTTCCGTAAGAATTGATATTTTTGGAAAGAAGCTAGAATGGTGCACATTTTGAGTTTTATTGCGATTTGAATAATTCATAAATGGTTCAGTTAATTACACAGATTGTATACATAAAATGTAAACAGAACAGCGTTAAAAATGTTAATTTTTGACAGTATTTTGGTATAACGTCACTGTGAAGTGTGGAATGAATTCGGATAGTTACAACATTACTGAAAATTTTTCAGTGGAAATATATGTACGAGGAGATAAAATTCTCACTGTTCACTTGATTGTAGTGTAGTGTGGAGACCATTTCAAGAAAACTGGAGCAAGACTGTACGTAGGAAGAAATGAAATGGAATAAAGATATGGGCATAAGAAGAAACCGGTGGAGGGAAAGTCCACGTTGACTATCTCGGCTCTTGTTATTTGAGTACACACAGAGCAGATGTTCAGTGATGTTGTTTGTTCGAGCTGTTCGAAAGTTGAAATGACAGACAGAGAAAGAGAGAGACTATATATTATGAAAAGAGAAGTTCCGAGTAGTCCATCACGTATTGTGTGTATATACGTGCTACATTTGGACACGTCAGAAATATCCAGCATATTGGAAATCAATACTTGTACATATACACTTACTTATAAGATACTTACTCTCCCGGAGTGGTATATATTGACTTCAATTCGAAAAGAAATTACATTAAAATACCTTTAACAATAACAGAGTAAAAACTCCTTCATATCGTCGTCACCATCAAACCACATAGCCTGTACGTACACTATAAAGTATATAACCTGTTTAAATATGCATCATCTCCAACCACGGCGGATGAACGGAAAGTAATTGTTTTCATCCTTTCAGACTCTCTGTCATTGTTTCGCCCCACACCAATCAAAAAGGAAAGGACATTGCACTTTTGGAAGTCCTACAAAGAATAGATTATGATTCATTATTTTACGAACTATATACCGTTTGGCGTTTTGATTTGACAGGTTCTGTGGAGAAGGAAAATGATTACCTATTTGAAAATATCCCATTTCCCTAAAAAGTTATATCATGGACATGTCCTAATACATTCACTATAAAATACTAATAATTTACCAATCACTTTTTTGATAGACTGAATTATCGAGCAGGTAAAAGAGAAATGCATTTAGGGATATTTTTAATTATGATTCTCAAAATTAGTATTCAATATAATATCGTAGTCTTTAAATCATTTTATTTAAATATATTTAGAGCTCATTAAACTGTACACTGAAATAGTTTGCAAATTTGGAATGCGAATAAGGGACAAAGGATATAATCATTCATACATTTCAATTAAAATAATATTATATAATCCCTTTAAAATTAAATTGGGAAATCGTATCGATAGACAAAACTGTCTATCGAAAAGGTGTGTATCCAACGTATACCATATACATTAAATGTATTCTATATGAACAGGAAGACACATTTCATCCTTCGGTTACTTCCCGACATGTATTATTTATATACACGATTACGGAAAAGGATGATTCTTTCGACACAATACCTCTTCCAATGAATATTACGGAAATTTTCAACAAAAAAGTCATAGTATAAAAGACATCCAAGAATAAGAATGTTCTGTATTAAATTCATAGTATATATATATATATGCGTATGAGGGGAAAATAATACGCAGATTGCAGTCAACACATAATGTACATGTTATATTCAAGTTATAATTTCATAAATGATTTATTACATTACATCATTGTCAATCTCCAATAGGGTCAATATGATTGACTCGATAAAACTATAAGGCAAAAGCTTAAAAACGATCTTTAATGCAGACCAAATTTGTAAAAATATACAACGATCGAGCTATATATTTGGGAGAAAGTCTCATTTTTATTAAAATACTAGAATGGTAATTCCAATGAATCATAATTAATTTTTTACATACAAAATACGAAAATACTAACTGTATCTAACAACATTTCTTCTTCTTCTGTATCATTTCGTTAGTCATACGATTATTATAATTGATAATTTCGTAACAGTAGTACTTTGAAATAGAAACTAATACAGGCTTATATTTTTGATTATTATATTATGAGGATGTTGTACAATTTAACATCTCGTCATCATTATTTAAAATCAAAAACTCTATAGCTATATTTATACTCTGTGATGTAGCCTTGTTAAATCTATATGTGAATAAATTATCAATACAAATATGGAAACTTAGCATGGATTTTCTCAATATTTATACTTAACTATAATCAGCAAATATAAAGGCTGCATGTATTCGTTACCTGTACAAAAAAAACCCACATGAATATATAAAAAAATGGGAAAATTTCTTTTTCCAAGTAGAATGTTTTTTTTCCAAGTAAACTTTAAAAATTGCAATGTTTTTTTTTCCAAGTAGATTTTTTTAAACATTTCTTTTTCCAA
>JAIUND010003278.1:0-16667 GCA_034699125.1 Gisinianus flammeolus
TTATACAATCCCTGGGACTCTATTGTATAGGGGACTCTATAAAATAGAGGGAGTCTATTCTAGTTTATACGGTATGTGGATCTCATGGAGATTCTCTGAGTTGAAACAAGTACACAATTTAACTGTCTTCCACATCAGTTAGCAGTTGGCAGTCAGCAGTCAGCATTCACGTTTGGAAGTTGGATGTTGGCTTTAGCTTTGGGCAAATCAGCTTCCCATTTTCCCATTGCTTGGAAAATTAAACATAGTAATATACATGATGAATTTGTTCGTACTCTCTTCATCCTCTTTTATTTTCTTTATCTCATCCATCCGTCTACAGATAAAAGCTATGTCTCAAGTCTAATCTCTCTGAACACACTCGTTCTGCTGTAGCTCAATTCGTCCTTCGTCCTTCTTCCATGTTATTTCAAAATTAAAATTTCACTATCCAAACCAAAAATATAAAGATCAAGTAAAGGAAAAGTGAAGAACGGCTGCTGCTGCTTGAGCTTGAGCGTATTCAAATTTATTTTGTACAAGGAAATCCAATGCATTCACATTCCCAGCTTGTGTCAGAATTCAAAAAATCATCCCATTTGCTTTTCAAATTTCCGAATTTTTTAATTTCTCTTTTCACACTCACACTTCATTTCATGGAGCCATTTGAACCACATTTTTCACACATTTCCTTGACAGCTCCTCATTTCTCAATACACAGATCATTTTTTTTTATCATTGAAAAAAATCAGACTTGATTTCCAAATCCAAACTCGTCCAACCCCCCAAAAAAAAAAAACGCGAATGCTGCATCGTAAAAAAGAAGTGGTGTGGCAGAGCTTGAAATTTGTGTGCAAATACATTCGAGGACACCCAAATGATTTACATTTATATATGTAAGATATTTCCCCTTAAAGAAAGAGAAAAGGGCGGGAATGGAGTTGATGTTATCTTTGAATTGAACATGTTTTTTCATTTTATGTATTCTTGAAATTTTGAATGACTTGAATAAAATCCTCATTCAAAAAAACTCCCTTTCCTTCTACTCAATGACAAAAGCCCACACACTTGAGAACATCATTGGATTTCTCTTGGACTCATTTTGTCATTTTGATATATATCAATTTGAATGCCAATTTTTGAAATTTTATCTACACACCCGATCCGAATTTAGAACTTGAAATTTCAAATTCCCATTCAAATGTGAATACATTATTTTGGGGGGATTCATAAGGTCTTTTTTTCCTCCACGGATACAGAAGGACTTTCCGCTTCCTTTAGCACGAGCACAGTTAAGCTCACTGAATACCAATGAATGTGAAAAAGAGTTGTAGATTTTTGGAGAGAGAGAGAACGAGAGGAAAGGAAAGCGTGTGTGTTTTATCTGTTGGGCTACTTATCTGTATAGCGTGTATAAAATACAGATAGGGAATAACTCATGCACGCAACACTCCCAACTCCCATCTCACAACACACAACTCTCGAGACTCGAGTGTCTGTGTGTGTGTGTGTGCTTGGACGATGGTAAATTCCTGGATCTGAATCTGAATGTCTGTTCAAAATATATTCAAAGCGACAGGGAGACGATGTAAATGTAAACGATCAGACAGAGAGAGAGAGAAACATACAAAATACTCCCATAAAATGCACTTAAATGAGTTAGAGCTATTGGATAAAGATCTTGCGAGAAAAATCCATGCGACGACTCTTTCTCTTTCTATTTCTCTCGGCCCAAACTTCCATCTGCCTTTGTGTGTGTGTGTGTGAGAGAGAGAGAGAGAGAGAGAAAGTGAGAGAAAGCAAAGAGATAGAGAACATGAAACGTGTGTAAATATCGTTTCCCTGTGTTTCTCTGTGCCTGTCTTTCTGTGTCTCTTGGTCGTCCTGGGTTGAGGAAGACGTGTGTGGTTTGAGCAGTTTTCATGGGCATTCCAGGACTCTGAGGATGCACTCAATGCGTATCCGTGTATTCATATCGTACACTTTGTGTGTGTCCATTCGTCGTTTGTCGTTTGTCGTTCGTCGTTGGGGAAGAAGCTGAGTTGATGGGGATGGAATTGAAACGACCCGATTCCCCACAAGATTTATTGACGAGTGAGTATAAAAGTGCTTCGCTCTTCTGCACCCATTCCAATTCATCCCCTTAAACTCATTCTCCTTCCTCCTTCAAAGTCTCTTGTAGGTACATTTTTCATGGAACATTTTCAAGCGCTTTCTTCTCCTCCTTTCTTTCTCTTGCCGTCAAAATTCTTTACGCTCTCACTCTCACTCTGACTCTCCCCTTCCTATGCTTTTGCTTTCTCTTTCTCTTTCTCCCTCCCCCTTTCCCATCCACAATATTCCCGAGCTCAAGTCACTTTCACTTTCCTTTTTAGCCAGCTTTAACCAGCCACATTGAATTGATAGAGAGAGAGGAATAAAGAAAGAGAGAGAGACTTTCAGAAAGTCTTCATATCATTTTTCAGTTTTCCTCTTTCTCTCCTTTCTCTATTTCTTTTTCTTCTTCCTTTTCTGCTTGCTGCTTTCCCACGCACTTCGGTAAATCTAAATCTAAATCCGGATTGGTATCCAAATGGAAATCCAACTTGTAACTCTCATCCTCTCGTTATTCTAAAAGTAATTGAAACAAATGTCCTTTGAATTCTGAACGCCATGCCATGTCTCTCAATTTCTTCACCTGAACTGTACTTTGGACGGACGAGGACTCACGGAAATAAATAGATGGAGAGAATATTCATTCGTTGGTTGTGTAATAAAAATCCTTCGTGTGACAGATCCGGATTTTTAATGTAGGAGAAATGGATTTGGAATCACATGCGGATTATCATTCAAGATGAAGTGATTTCCTCCGTTCAAAGAGTCTTGTCACAAAAAATTGACAAATTTACTTTGCTCCCCCCCCCCCCAGAACAAAAACCATTAACATTTCCATTTGATTTAAGCTGTAATAATAATGAAGGGAAATATCTGCTATTTCGTAGCTTTTTATTCATCTAAAGTCTGCTCGTGAGCAGAGTCAAGTTGAGTTGGACTGGTAGAAAATAGCAAGAGAAGATTTATGCCTTGAAATGCACACAAGCTTGTTCTACATTGTGAATTCATTTGTACTTTCTCTCTCTCTGTCTGTCTCTCTGTACAGATAATACAAACTCTCTTAGACACACACGTGGGTATTCTGAAATACCAACATATCTGCAGTTGGAGAAACTTGAAGCAGAGGTTTCATTACGCATTTGTATATAAATAGGTTGTAATAAATAAAATGGTAAAAGAGCGTAACGGGGCGCGTTAGGATTTATGCAGTAAATGCAGGGAATGCTCCAACTCCAACTTCATGTGAACGTTTCAAAGAAATACATAAATATATAAATACGTGTAAATCTGGCATTTATATCTTTGCTTTCCTTTCCCCACTTACATTTCTTCCTCGCAACTTGAGTGTGAGCAAGGATGCTGAATGCTGATAGACTTTCTCTCCGTTGTGTACAAATGTACTTGAGTATATGAAGAAGAAGGAGAGAGAAAACTCTGGGACAATTCTAGAAATTTCTCATGGTTTTAGACTGTAAATAGAAAATGGAGGACTTTATTTCTTTCTCTCTTACGCTGCAATTTATCCTTGACTCTAAGTGTACGTATTTATGTTGTGATTTCTGGGGAGTTTGAGAGTTTGGAATTGGAGACGTTGCCTCCACCGTCTTTGTCTTTGTCTCACTTCTTCCTCTTCTTCTTCTTCTTCGCTTCGTGGTCATTCATCGTCAATCCTCGTTTATCTGAAGCGAGTACATCACTTTGTAGGACAAGAGAAACCTCTCCATTCCTCCATTTCTCGCTCTCTCTCGCTCTCTCTTCGACAATCCACGACTTTGCCATCAAATGAAATGAGAGACTCGACTAAACGAACGAACGGACGGAGAGTATTCAACTCAACTCTATCAATTCAACTCCATCTCCGTCTACGTCTACGTCTTACACACAAAATAAGTTAGCATCATCTCCCAGAACCCAACCAGACCACGACCAAGTCGATGACGACAAAAACAATAACAACAACGGTTGTTCAGTCTATCGGAGTACAAACGAGAAGGAGGAACAAACAAATAAATAAACAGAAACACATAACACATATGAATAGGAATACGAATAAGAATAGGAATGCGATGGAGAGACTACATAAAGATGGATTGTAGCTTTCCTGATTGTAACTGCACGTTCACCACCGACCGACCCAGCAACTGACTGCCTCCCCTCTCCTTTTTCTCCCCCCTTCTTCCTCATCCCCACCCTCACATAAAATAATAGAAGAATAGATTGACTTTCCCCCATTACAAAAGCACATGACCGAGTGAGTGTGTGGATTCACATCCAGTACTTTGTGTGCGTCGTGAATTGAGTGGATGAAGGGAAGACGAAGGGAGAGGCGTGTCAAAGATCACTTACTTTCTTTTCTTTTCTTTTTTGAGTTTAACCAGTCTCTCTCTTCTCTCCTCTCGACATTCTGCACTCTGCACTCCACACGGCTCTCTATGAACTCTTTCTCTCTCTCTTCCTCACTTTTTCTCTTTCTCTCATCCACGTACGAAATTGATCTTGATGGGGAAAAATTAAGAGAGCGCTTTTTGTGAGGAGAATTATTTTTTCCTCTCTCTCTCTCTCCTGTTTCTCAGTGCAAATTTTTTTTTGTTCCCTCTTTTGCTCGTATTTATATCAAATGCATTCTTCAAAGCAGCAGGAGTAGAATAAAGGTCCATTATGAACTCTCTTTCTCTCTATTTTTCTCTCCGGTCTCGGCTCATTATCGAAAACGTGTGTGTGTGCCTTCCATTTCCATTTCCATATCCATGGCCATAGAATTTCTAATAGAAGGAAAAAATGATTCAAGATTCGAGCTACTGTTGTTACTCCAATGCAATGCTCCTGCTACTGATGATGATGATGAGATACAAGAAGAAAAGAGAAAGAGAAAGAGAAGAGTGACTCCAGCCAGGGATTCCCTGAGTGAAAGGGAAAGAATGTGAAGGAAGAGAAAGAGAGGAAAAAATATCCTGATGAGTAATTTGTGTTTTTGTTTTTTTTTGCTTTCGTTTTCCTTTGCCAATGTTTGAGGCAAAAAAATAAATACAAAATAAAAAAAACGGAATGGAAATATTGTAGATTGTAGCAATAGCAGTAGCAATAGCAATTGTGGAATTCAGAATGCAGACAGCTGGTAAATGGTAGTATTGTTTTTTGGATTTGGGAAGGTAATTTCGAGGGAAAAGGCGAAATGGATATTTTTGATAACACACAGCAGCAACCGCATGTTGCTTTTTTTATGATATATTCTCCAAGTCCAGAGTCAACTTAAGAGTCGAGACCTCCGGATGAGAAACTTGATTGATTTTTTACTCTGGATGGGAATTTGAATTTGAGTTTGAACTTTGAATTCAAATCCAAATCCAAATCCAAATCCAAAAAGTACTACTACAGATTGAAATTAAAATATCTATCTTTCCCTTATTGAAATGTGTTTCAATGGGAAAAACATGTGTGGAGTGGATTATTCTCATTTTTTTTAATTTAGTTGAGTTTAGTTTAGTTGAGAGGTGAATGGGTTTGAAGCTCTGGAGACTTTATGAAACACATGGAGAAATTCATGACGGCAATCAGAGGACAGCATTTTTTTATATCATTACAGATACTATTTTGTGTGTGTGTCGTACTGTGTAAAAAAAGTACAGTGGAGATTGTACCTATATTGTAGATTGTAGTACATGTCCGTCGTATTTGAACGATATGCAAACCTGCGGGGAAATTATACACGATTCGAATTCAACTCCCCATTATAAATTATAATACAGTCAATTGTACTGTTGGGTGAAGTGAAAAGTGTACCCAGAGAGAGATTCGGATGATTCACAACACAATTGTGAATACACACACACACACACACATATATATATATATGCGGAGTTCCCGAATCCAGAAAGAATGAGGACCTGAGCAAATTTCAGATGTTGAATTTTCCAGACTCACGTTCCCAGAAATGAAAATAATATTTCAGCTGTAATGTTGAATGTTCAACTCCTAGTCGAGTCGAGTCGAGTCGACTTTCTCTCTTTTTTCTTTTCATATTCTTCAAGTCTCCAGTTTTTCTCTTTCTTCATTTTCCACCACTCTTTCTCTGTCTTCCCTTTACAAACACATAAATATGTTGGTTTTTTACCGAGGTTTTTTTTCATTTGTATCCGTTGAAAAAAACTTGACTCAATTTCTTCCAGTTCTCACATGCCCCAAAGTTAAACAGCTAAAAATTTCATCTTCTCTTGTCGACTTTTCCCTTCCGTTTCTCTCTCCCTCTCTCTCTCCCTTTCTCTCTTTCAAACTCAAACTCTTCATTTTCCCTTTGAACTTTGGACTTTTTTCCACCAGCAACAGAAAATGACAAGGAAAGAAACTACTTTAATTTCCAAATTAAAAAATTGTAATTAAAGATTCTCATTATGAAAAAAAGTATATATATATGAAGAGGAATTGTTGGCCTGGACTATTTTTTTTAATTGTGTGCCATTTGAAATTTGAGTGCATTTTCTCAAATTTCCAGAGATTGTGTCTCTCTCCCTGTCAACTTAGCCGACTGAGGAAGTGAAACGATGAAAGTCTGTGTGTGGACAAAATGAACCTTTGGAATTCGATTGTTCCAGTCACATTCCGCTATGATTTTGTGTGTGCGGACTCAAAAAATAAAATGTTAAAACTTTTAAACTCAACTCGCGCTCCATTTTAACTCCAAGAGTGAAGTAAAAAAACACACATGGATTTTATCGTTGCTCCTCCCCCCCAACCCCAGACTAATTACTACTTTGTATAAAAACTTGTGCTCTCACAGCATCAAGTCCACCAACATGTGTTTCACATCGATTCAACCTTTCGATTTTCCATTCCCAACATCCAACTGACATTTAAATTCAAAAAGAAGGAGAGAGAGAGAGAGAGTGAAAAAGAAATTCCGACTTGCCTTTCAAACTCTAATTTTCCCCATTTTCCATATACACGGTGATTTTAGCAATGGAAATCTCAACTCAAACGGGAACTTGTAGAATGGAAAATATATATATGTATAGAATATAGAATAGAGATCCCTTTCAAACTCTCTATGCTTTTTTTTGTATATACCTTTTACCTTCAGGCAATCCAACTGCCAACTCTACGTCCCCCCCCCCACACACAAAACCAACCAAAAAGGTTCAAAACCTTCATATTTCTCAACTCTCTTGAGACATATTTTTCTCTGAGGGGAAAAACTCTATATATGTATATCCTTCTCCATTCCCATACACAAACATATACAGACGACAAAGTTTACACGCCGCGTGATGGGATTCTGATGCTTGTCATTGAAATTCGTGGACACATCTTGTCAAAGTTAAAGTTGGTTTTGTCTGGATACAAGAAAACAACTCGGGGAGTGACAAGCGGACTATGTAGTCAAAAGAAGCCGGAGGCTCTTTCATTTTCTCATGGATTTTCTCTATGGTGTGGGAGTTCCAATGAGACTAATCGTAGGATTGAGATTATACAAGAGAGAGAGAGAGAGCGAAATAGAACACCTTGAGCCGCTTTTGTAAGTACTCGAGCTGCATTAAGTAGATTTGGGGCTCAAATGACGAAGATGAGGAGGAAGACGACGAGCAGACGCGACGGAGAAAATGAAAATGAAACTCATGTGGGTTTTTCTTAGGGTTTTTTACGGTCTTTACGTGCATCTGAATTATACAGAGGCAGAGGGGGAAACGAGAAAGAGAGAGAAAGGAACGAGACAAAGAGACAGGAGAGAAAGAGGGGGAAAAGAGAAAGTTGCCTTAGAGCATTCATTTTTCAAGGGAAAAGGATGCAAAGAGTCGGTCGTTGGTATTGGAGTAGGACAATTCGTGGAGAGAGACACTCTTCACTTAACTTTTAAACTGGAGAATGAAGGGAGAAATAAAGAGAGGGAGGGAGAAAGACGGAGAAAGAGAAAGAGAAAGGAGAAGAAAGGAGAGGAGATGAATTTCCAAGGAGAGTCCGTCAGAGAGAATATACGGAATCTTTGAGTGAGTTTCCTTCTCCTTTCTCCTCTCCAGCAGTCCCTATAACTTCTATCTTTAACTCTGAAGTCTCAACCCTCTGAATGACTTGGGAAAGGATCAGAAATGCATAGTTAAACCGAGGAATCTTTGTGGTTTGGATAGGGAGAAAGTGAAAGAGAAAGAGAAGAGAAGACGCTACTCCATCTTCATCTTCAGTTTCATACACATCCAACTGGATCTGAATCAGAATCGGGAATCGGGAATCGGAGTTGAAATTGAACTCGAGTACGTAAATGTAAATGGGAGCGAGACTTTGATTTCGGTGCATTCGCATTCGTGTATCGCGGCATCAAGACCAAGGCAGAAGACGAAGAAGACATCCTGACAGTTCCAACTCAAATACAGATTTTTATCTTTATCACATTGGAAACCCTGTCGAAACTCGGAATTCGGAATTCGGAATTGTGCATAGAAAATCCTTTCTCACCATTTTCTCCCATTAACTCATTCCCCCATGTTTTTTTTTTTAACTTTTCTCACAACTTTGCAAAAAATGAGGTTGTTTCTCTCATTTCTCATTGTGTACAGGAATTCACACAGCATGAAATTGTTTTCTTTTTTCACTTTCCCCCACCTTTACTTTCACTTTCCTTTTTTTCCCTTTACAGTTTTTTGCACTTCACCTGTAAACAAAGCGCCTGTAACTTTCGTTTGCTTCTGCCGAATTTGTAATGAGAATGGAAATGAAAATGAGAATGAGAATGAAGAGATAGACAGACCGACAGGCAGACAGACAGGGGGAAAGTTGAAGGAGACATTAAGCATTTCCATGTGTGTACACTCGTGAGAATATAAAAATAACAATGGACGTAAATTAGTCGGGGAACATAAACTGTTGGATATTATCCCCAACATTATTTTTTACTAGCACCTAGTTCAAACTCTCCATCTTTCCATCTCTCTCTCTCTATCGTCTCTGTCTCTGGACAGTTTTAGAGATTGGGATGGGGAAGGACGCAAATAGATTCTAATGATCATACTTAATACTAGCAAACATTTGTGCGTGCAATAAAAAAAAAACTTTACGTTATCTTTGCAACGACTTAAACTCTCCACTCTCTTCATTTTCTCTTTCACATTTACGAATTGTATGCCTTCAACTTCAACACGTTCACTAAATATTCCAAGGCAATATCCTGTAGAGACTCTCTCTCTCTCTCTCTGTACGATTTTTTTTTGTTATCAAGTACGAGCCCAATCACATGTTATCTCTTCAAATTAACACATGCAAATGATGAAATAAAAATTCTAATTCTGGACATAACACTCGTGTTAACTTGCCCATTTAATTTCCTTCCCTTTTCCCCAAAACTCTCTTCCCGTCGTCTTAAATTTCCACTACTACTTTTCCATTTCCAGGAAGAGAGAAATTAGAACTAAAACTCTCTCTCTCTCTTTCTCTCTCTCCCTTAAAAGTATCAGTATTGATTATTTTATTGAAAAATCTCTAAAAATCATCCTTTAACCGAACATGAATTATATAAATATGTTTTTTTGAAACTTTATTGCCTCAAAATGATTTTAATTGGAATTGTCTCACGTCAAAATTCTTTTTTAATGTTCTTGTTTTGTTTCATGTTTTATGTTTTACAGTCTACACGCTAAAAGGAAAGTTCTTTGAGGAATCATCATATTTTATTGAAAAATTGAGTGTAATTTGTTTGACACACACGGTTGAATATTTCCTTTATTTTGTGGTGTATTTCTCTGTGGTGCGGTAGTAGAAAAGGGGGAAGGGGAAAGCGTTGGGAAATATAGTAAATGGGTTGAGAATTTCGGGACTTTAATCTCATTGAGATGACAGGCGAAAATCCGATTATGTATACTTTGCTTGATCAAAAGGAACGCTCGAGTATAAAAAAAGGGACCCAAAAGTCAGTCAAGCATGAGCTGCTTTCAAATTTATATACAGAGAGACAAGAGTTCCTTCCTTTCCTGATCATGAGTCAAACTCAAACTCAAACTCAAATCCCTGCACCCAGGCCCAGACACACACACACACATAAACAGAGTAAAAAGAGGGAAACAAGTTGTGAATTTGATCCTTCAAAATATGGGAAACAAATTACATGAAAGATGCGCACTGTCGAGGAGTGGAGGATCCTCGATTCCACATGGAATAACCACAGGCTTTGGTGTTGTGGACACACACAAATCAACTGGGAACTGTCTTATTTTCTCAACCACACACACACACACACAACAAACAACAACAAAAAAAAAACACTACTAACATTGTGTGTTTCCCCCAGTTTTACTCCAAATATGTATACTTTTATGTACAAGAAAAAACTATTGATCATCCTGTGATGATATTATGATAATTTGAGGCTTTCGTGTTTGCATTTAAATTTTTCATGGCCGCTTTTTTGAATACATATATAACTATATATATACCGTATTTCTTTCACTCATTTCCTCAATGTGGATGTATTAAATAACTTTAAAGTGATGAATCCCAATTACAATTCTGAATGAAATGAATGATGATGATGGAGATGCGAGAATTTTTTCAAAGGGGTGAATTTACCTGCAAAGAGAAGACATCCCAGGAAAACTGTGGACACGTTGACGTTCTTCATTTTAATACTTTAAGGTTTTTTTTTGTTTTTTGCTGTAATTGACGTGTATGGAGTGTGAGAGATTTTAATTGAGTGTATTTCTTTGAACTCTCCAAAGGAATGACGTTTTTTTCTTGATAACTTTTTTTGGGTGGTTTATTTATTTGCCAAAGGGTCGGAAGAGATTAGGAGGAGGATGAGAAAACTGTCTTCGTCGTCGTCGTCGCCGTCTCACAATTGAACAATCCTCGCCAAATCCAAATCCAAATGAGGACAGAGAGACTTGGAGAACTTGCAACTTTTTTCCTTCCCTTTTTTCTTTTCTTTTTTTTACAATTCGAGATTCGAGAACAGAGAAAATGTAAGAGTCAGTTATTTTCTTCTTCTTCTTCTTCTTGTTTTTCCTTTTTATCTTCTGCTTCTTCTTGTTCGTCCGTCGTCAAAAGAAAAGGGAGATTTACGTGTTTCTCCCTTTGGACTTTTGGATTTTTATCTGTGTGTGTGTGTTTTTTTTTGTTGGAGGGTGTAAAAAGGGAATGTGTTCCTGTGTACTTCCTGTATTTCCTGCTCTATTTGCTATTTCCTTTCTTCTTTCTTGAATTTCTTTTTAATTTCGTATGGTTTTGTCGTCCTTTTAAAGCACTTGTATGATCGTGAGTGGATGTAGCTGACAGAACGTCCGTGACACTCGGACTTCACAACTCTCAACTGGACTTGATCTTTTTTTCTTCTTCTTCTTCCTTCTTTCTTTCTTTCTTTCTTTCTTTCTTTCACTTTCCCTTTGACTTTACAATTAAGAAGTTTGTTCAAGTGAAAATCACTGCCGTTGCCGTCCTCACACAATTTAAGTGAGCCAAAGGAATTTTAAGTAGACACACCAAAAAGTGTAGAGTTGATGGAGAAGAAGAGAGCTCCTGAGTGCATCAGTGAACAGTGAGCAGCAAGAAGTCAAGTCCAACTTGAATCCCTTTTTTTTTCTACGTTTCTATATTCAAGTGTGTGAAGATAAGCCTTTTTTCGCAATTTAAGTTTTGTTTCGTATATTTGGTGGCTGGAAGAGGAAGAGGAAGTGAGCCTTAAGACTGAAGATGAGAACTAGTTTTGGTTGGAGACTGGAGAGAAAGAGCCGTAGAAAGAGAGCTACCGTGAACGATGGAGGAATACGAGAGAAGTTCGTACGTGTGTTGTCTGCAGTTTCTCAACGCAACTGAACCGCTTGGAAGTCTGACAAAGTGACTAAATAGTAGAAAGAGGAAATCTCTCTCTCTCTCCTTCTCTCTTGCTTTCTCCATGTCCCTCCCGCCAACTCAACTCCATCCGTCCCACACAACACACACAACAAGAAAATCCTCCCTCACTTTCCCCCCTTTCATTTCACATTCCTTGAAATTACCCCCTCATGGTCATCTTTTTACAAAACATCTTTACACACACACACACACACACACAAATCCCTCATTTTTCTCTCATGCATGTGGTCGATTGACGATTGACAATTGACGACTCTCTCGCTTTTTTACCAAACTTTCCCCCTATAAATTCCTTTATATAAATTCACCTAAAAAATCCTACTTAAATGAAATGAAATGAAACGAGACGAAATAAATAGATAAAAATGTCATTCCTATTTACAGTTTTCCATGTGAGGGAATGAACGCGAAAAAGACAGAATGAGAATCAGAAGCAGAATATCAGTGTCTCTTGACTTTTTATGTACATATACGGATACATACATACATATTTGTAGATACTCAAATTCAGTACATGGAATAAATGGCCATCGATTTCCTGCACATTCCACAGGATTTCCATGTAGTTTGGAATATTGTTGCAATATATGAACTGATGTGGGAAAAGATTGGGTGTGTTTGGAGTTGAGGAATTTGTAAAAAAAAAACTGTATGTTGTTGAGGTGCCAACAAGAATCTGTTGAGAACATAATATAAAGTAGTACGAAATGGATATGTGCAATGGGAATGTATGTACAGTCAGTACAAGGACGATGACAGGAGAGAGAGAGAGAAAGTGGGGGGGAGGGCACACAAAGGATTGCTCAAATTTCGAGGTATGATTCCAGTGAAAGTATGAAGGCATTACAAAATGCATTCACATTTCCCATGATTATGGGAAGTAGAAGGCTGTGAAGATGGCCCACTGTACTTTCTTCTTCTTCTTCTTCTTCTTCTTCTTCTCCGTCTTTTCTTTTTCCACACAATGAAAACTACGTAAGTACGTACATACACGTCTTATGTGTTTGTGTGAGTACCGATTGTGTGAGGAGTGGAAACATGTGCATGCAAACTGGGAAACAAACGAGTATATTTATAAAGTAAAATCCGTCCTTTCCCGCATCATTTTTATACATGCAGATATGATGGGGAGTATTGTGAAATTCATGTATATTGCAGAAAGAGAGAGAGAGAGAAAGAGAGAGAGCTGAGATGAGAAAACAGGGTAAATATACATATACATACTTTAAGTATGATACTTATATATGTAAGACGGAAGGAAGGAAGGCGACCGTGTAAATGAGTATGAGAACTTTGCACGGATGAATGCAAATGTAAATTATCATGGAGAGAAAGAGCGAGAATGGAGGGCTGTTCCTCTGCCTCTACATTTCTACATTTTCTACTTTGTATGTAGATTTCATGGTGAGGGATATTTATATATCGTATGCTTATATACATATATATATACGTATGAAATCCCATATTATTATGTGTACATTCCTTATTTATAGGTAGATTTGAGTAAACTTCGCGTCTCCTTTTTTCAGCACAAAAAAGGAGAGGAAAATAACATAGATTCTATGAAGGACTCGCTTTCGCCCATGATACATTTTTAACAAGAGACTTATTTTTGATAACATAATATTTTTTACAATTCACGCATATTAAGGACTTTTTTGGAGGAAATTCTAGACGCTTTTGGGGGGTAATTTACTCGTCTATGACGGATATGGAAGGTAATATTTGTGTAGTATTTCATTTTCTAATTTAATAAACATTGTGAAAAGTTTTCACTGAAAATCACCACCAACGAACACAACAACAATAACACAACTGTGGTTTTTGTTGTTGAAAAAATAAATATGAATTTCGGTCTTGTCTGGGGCACTTGGAGAATTTATAAATAAATTTATTAATTTTAAAGCAGATGCAGCTTTCTATTGGACAAAATTGGAACGTGGTTTTTTTGACGCGGGAAGCACATGATGACACATTTTGAAATATTTGAACGAGGATTTTTGTCGGTTAGTCTTGTCAAAGAAAAAGACCATGAAAGAGTTTAACTAAATCCAAGAATCTCAACTAACATTTAATTATTTCACATTTAAGGGATTTTAAAGACGGAATTTGCCCTACTTTTGAAGTTCAAAGACAAAAGGTAATGTAATTCATTTTCAATTGCCATGTTTTAATTTCAATTATTTTTTTACGTGGTTTCTAATAGGTTTCTAATGTGTAACTTTTTCTTTTGATATTATATTTCAGTTTTTGAAGTCAAATTATATACTTACATACAGTTCTAATTTGTAATAAAAGGGTCTTTTGTTCGTTTTGATCTCCAAACCAACTTAAAATATCAGCTATGGATAATTCAATTATCGATTTGAGCTTGGAAGAGTTAATGGGTACATTTGACCATTCGTTTGACACGAGTGGAAGCGCTGGCGACATCACCAATATATTGTACAAGGTATGTTCAATTGTGAATGTGTAATGATGATGATGAGCCAATTAATGATTGTTACAATTTATTTAGTAGTGAAGTACATGTAATTCATAATTGATTGTACTAGTTTTATTGTGTGTACTTTTTTTAGCCTAGTAATGATCGAATGAAATTTCTACAAGGCATCTTTCAAAAAATATATCCCGAAATGTCCGGATTCTGGGCAAGTAGTGGCGATATTAAAGGAATTGAAAAAAGTAATATATTATTTTGTAAATTCAATTAATACGTTATAATTAATAATTATTATTGTTTTGTTTTGTTTGAATTAATGAGAGAAATGTCAATTTGTATTGTAGATTGTATTGAAGTATCCGAGTGGTTTGGTTTCTCTCCAAATGAAGACGTCGTAAAGGTAATTTGGAACTTGTTAAAAAAACAAGCCAGTTTCATTATAATGTAGACTGCAGAGTTATTTTTTCTTTTTATAATATGATTGTACGTTACTGTTAATAGGGTTATTCATCTTTGGAAGAACAAGTCAATTTTTGGTGGAGTGTATCAATGGCTCTCAAGGAGTTTGGAGATCTTCAAAAGTTTTATTCTGCAAATACTGAAATCCCAATGTTTGGACAACTCAAGTCATTAGTTCTTCGAAGTAACGTCGTTATTGTAAGGAATATTTGTTTGTTATTACTTTCCATAGATACTCATTAACGTTAACAAGAAAAACAGTAAAAAGCACTCTGTATCATGTAGGAGCTGATTCGCTTTTCAGACACTTTGGAGACAATTCAACCAGCTTTACAGACATTGGCAAATATTGTTGGTGTTGCAAGTACTGAGGTTGAACGTATTCGGATTGTTCTTCATGAAATAGCATCCAAGGTAATAATAATAATAGTTAATGTGGCGGTATTATACATACTTAAAGGTAAAAGTTAATTTACATTTGCAATTTTTGCAAGTAAAATGTATACAAGTATTAATGAATCCAATGCCGAAATTACAAATAAACCTTTTTTCCCCAACAGGATATGTTGTTTGTTTGTCTGACAGAGCAAGTCAATCACGAAAAACGGTACAGAGATTTGGTGGTTCAAACATTTAATTTGTTGGACTCTTTTTTGAAACTCTATTTTGTGGCTTTACCAAAAGAAGCATGTGTGAAAATTAGACAGGCTCCACAAAGACATGGTTACGAAGTTCAAACCATGATGAATCATGTAGAGGAAGTTTCTAGGAATATTCGCAAGGTAAATTGATTAGTCATTATATTTATATTGTCAATAATCGGATTAAATAACAACTAAGTTGACATGAAATTGTACCTATGTATTTAATATTCTTATTAATTTGATTGTTTCCTTGTACCAGATGATAGGCTCAATTTATGGACTGAAAGAAGTATTTCGTGTGGTTAACAAGAAGATTGCGGACGTTGCTGAATTTCGTCCTGCGACTTCAACTCCAAACACATTGCACTACGACTATAATTTCATGCCACATTGAAACCTGAATCGATTGAAATCAGATGATCTCCATTTTTTTCGTACAACGAATTCGTCATTCCTTATATTTATGAACTATCCTTCCGCAAACAAAACGCATCAAATTGTATATTTATACGTAGGAATATTAGGTAATACTATATTTATATTATAAATTTATAAATTTTATAATGCATTTATATAATAATTATTAATAATATTAATAAATTTGTCGTTGATTCTTTCGCCCCGTTGGTTTTTGCAAGCAAATATCAAAATATCAATCTTTTGGATTTATAAAAATTTAATATTTCGTCTTTCATGACTTTAAATTTTTAAAACGTGTTAGCTAATATCAGACCACATCTCACAAGTTCACGAGACAATGTACTAAGGATCCCCACGATGTGATGAAATATATATTCTGTGTTGGTCTGCATTCTTCATAGTGCGCTTTGTTTGTAAAAATACATTCAAATGTGTTCTTGTACTTTACTTCAGATTATTGAGAGACAAAAATACAGCACGTGTAAGTGGTTTTTTGGTTTTTCTAACCCTCGTCGTCCCTTAGTATAAGTTGATACCTGTATGCAATGCGTGCCATATATATAATATAATGCAGCCACATGCATTCTAAATTATACACATACATACTGAGGTATAGTTAATTTCTTTCGCTCTGGTTTCGTTCAAGAGTGGGTTCTCAGTCCATTTATAATTTTATATATATATATCCTAACAAGTAAATAAGCCCCTCGCTTCCAGCGACCTCCATGTGCACAGTTTTTTCCCCATATTCACATTTGCCATTTCTTCGTTTGGTAAATAACACTTGAATTACTGAAATTCAA
>JAIUND010003279.1:0-16666 GCA_034699125.1 Gisinianus flammeolus
ACTCGGACCACGATTATCTGTTTCATTATTCTCTCTCCCACCCTCTCTATCACTGTAGCATGAAAGGACATCAAGTTATTGAAATATAACAGCTGTGAACTGATCCCAGAGGGAGGTAGTGCACGTGATTGAGAGAAAAATACTTAAAAGTGATATACAGGTTGTTGAGCGAAAGCATAATTAAGTCGAGTATAAAGAAAAGGAAATTTATTTATTTTTTACATAGATATACATATAGAAAAGGATTTGTGTATTCTCCAGTTGAATTTTTTTGGTTGCAGTTTAATTACTCCCAAGAGCGGTTCTTCTTATTTCTACTATGGAGTTGGGTCTCCAACTTTTATGGTCGTCTGCTTCAAATGTATTCCGCCTGAGGATTTTGTAATAAAGTGAAAAATCTGGAGGTCTTATGAACAGACGTCAATTTTGGGGAAATAGTATAGAGGAGATTCAAAGGACTTTTTACACTCTTTGAATAGTAGTTTACACTATTTCAGAAGACTGGTTTTTCAGCTCATAATTGACTTAGGCTGTCTCGTTAACACCTACTTTGGTTGATGTGCACCACACTTTGCGCACGCTTTCTCCATATACTTTCTCCCATTCTGCCAATTACTTTATGCGCAACTACTTGTGTGCTAGTTTTTTTAGAGAGGATGGACACAGAAGGGTAATTAATTACCTACTCATATTTAGATACCTATATAACCATGCATTTATTTTTGATTATCATATGTGCCATTTATGAAATACATTATATGTGAAAGTAAACACACTGTAACATTTCCATATTTATCCCTGGAAATACTCGGCTCCCGTCCCACGTGTCCATTCCGCGGGTGTGGCGTAACGTTCAGTATATGGTAAAGAACTATAAACGACACTACAAACGTCAACACCTGTAACTCACAGCGTGTCCTTTCTCATTCCAGTATATTTATTTACTCTGGACATACAAAGATAAATAAATAATTAAAGCGCATGGAATATTTAGTCGACCAAATATTATTTTAATGCAAAAAGTAATTGGCAGAATGTGAGAAAGCATAGGAAGAAAGAATAGGAGAAAGCATACGAGAAAGCATAGGAGAAAGCATAGGAAGAAAGCATAGGAGAAAGCATAGGAAGAAAGCATAGGAAGAAAGCATAGGAAGAAAGCATAGGAGAAAGCATAGGAAGAAAGCATAGGAAGAAAGCATAGGAGAAAGCATAGGAGAAATCATAGGAGAAAGCATAGGAAGAAAGCATAGGAAGAAAGCATAGGAGAAAGCATAGGAGAAATCATAGGAGAAAGCATAGGAGGAAGCATGTGCAAAGCGTGGTGCACATCAACCCCTACTTCTAACCTTACCTAACGGAGGAAAACCGATTCCTCCAAGGCCAACTGATTTGACCTCCATTGTTTTTACCTGAACCGGTCCATTCAATTAGCGACTCAGCACTTCAAGTCCGATGAATTTATGACGCTCCGTTTGGTCACAGGAATGTTTTTTGTAATTCAAGTTGAGCGTCCCCAAATCACACAAAATTTAATCTTTGTATAGCGAGCGCTTAATTGTATATGGAACCTCAATACTTCCCGATTTGTACGTTTTCGACACTTTTCTTTCAAAATCAAAAGGAAAATTCATACCTCATCTGGACTTTCTAACCATCTAACTTGCACTGTTATTGTTCATGTTTTTGCCGACTTTGACGATCTCTCCCCGCTATTTTAATTCGTATAAAAATCATTTCATCATCTTAAATGCTTCTCTCTACCCCAGAATATATATACCGATTCGCAAATGAATTTATAAAAGGCTCTGGCCCGAGGGAGGGGGGTCAAAAATGAGGAAATTCAATTGGCAAAAAGACCATGAAAGGTTAAGCTAGGCCTATTGAGCATTTTTCCTCTTCTCGTTCTCATGGTTCTAATAAATAAAGTCCCACCGTAAAATGTCAAAGAACGTAGTTTCCAGGATACCATTTTTTACTATACCTAACCTGGCTAAGCATAGGCCTTTTATGTCGACATGTTTTAATACAATCACAACGCTTAATTTTTATAATTACATACGTCGATGACAACTAAACGGGCATCATTCAGTTTATTTATTATACCATACAATTTTGAAATTGGTAATTATTTTATACTTATAATCTAAATTTAAGTTTTCGACTAATTTTTCAAGAAACAAGAGAACCAGAAAAAACTTTTTTTTAAAAAGCAACAAATCCTTTTTGGTAGATTGATATTGAATTTAAAAGAGTTCCATAACTATAAAATTGTATGTGCTATCAAATTCCGTTTTAATTGGGTGAGGTTGTTGAATTTGCGTTTCTCCTCTCGGGCAGAGCGCAAAGGTAGACAGCTTTCCGGCTGTACTGAAATTTGCATTTGACAGTGCTGTACTTTGTACAAAGATAACCTCGCACAGTCCCTTCCGGGAAGAGAGGTCTGATATAATCCAAAGCGTCATCGCACATTTTGTCACATGCTGCGGTAGGAGCAAACGAGCAGTTATACTCTTTCATTCCGTTAGTTTTTGCCTGGTCAATCCTCTGCATAGTCAAAGAAGTAAATGTTTTATTCAAGTTTTACGACGAGGCAATCAAGTATTTACTTATTTAAGTCCACAATACGTGTATGTGCTCCATGTTATGCGTCACAGAACAAAAAGCTAAGCAATCATTTTTAAAAGGAAAGCTAGTAATTATAGATTAAGTTTTACAACAAATCTCATGTACTCACTTTAAAACTTGTAGAAACGCAAAACACCTCCTTAGGCCTCTCCGGAAAATAACGACAAGTGGCATTAAAAGCTTTACAAGCGAGGGTTGTCGTTAGATGGGGCGTAAATGTTTGTGGCTTACAAGGAGCACACTAAAGAGCCTAGAATTTAAATTCAAAAGCTTTTATGACTTGAAAAGATCCATAAAACGTTTTGAGCTGACAGTGCCAATGATTTTGAATAACGGTTAAGGTATTACCATTGCCCATGCCCTCTGCAACGTACCGCACTTTAATCAATAAAATGAAAAATGTTAAAGTTCAAAATTCAAAATATATAATATAAACAAAGGAGAACTTGTACAGTTACTTACAGCTGAGAATTTTGGGAAATCCATAAAGGATACGAAGAGACATATTAATGTAAGAATTGGAATCTTATTACTAAACTTGGATGATTTCCTCTGCAGCATATTGACGAATATATTGAGAGCAAACAAAAGTAGTGGATTGGAATTTGAACAGTGGGGGCTATACAGATAAAGATGACAAACAATTATCAATGCGTGCGCTCAGTGGGAATATTTATATAAGGGTATATATAGCAGGACAAAAAAAATTTGAGGATTACGAAGTCAATGAATTTTATTTTTCTTCATATATGAAACTGCTGGGATGAAAGTTAATCGCGACTGCCTTTATTAGAGTTCCAAAACTCCACCATGAAAGTTCAGTGAATGGGAATTATGTCAAACCGTGACATTTTCAAAGTGTAGGCGAAATGATTTTCTACTTCTTAGCACTTCAAACTCCATGTGTCAATCAATCGACTTCATTTGCACACACACATATACACATTGAATTGTTTCTATATAGCTTACACGTCAAACCATAAGAAGGAAATACTATATGGAGCTGGTGGGTTAAACGTTGATCACGACTGTTTTTGAAAGTTCCAAGAATCCATCGGAAAAGTTCAGTGAACGGGAATTGCGTGGGAACGTGAGATTTTTAAATTATAATGACGAAATGATTTTTTACTTTTTACCAATTCAAACTTAATGTGCCAGTCAATGCTGTGTGTATTTGCTGCTGAATTTATTGGAGAATAAAGTTTCAAATGCTTAACAAATATTCTGTGTGTGTGTGTGTGATTTAATTGATGTGGAATGTGTGCACACACAGATCGGTGGCAAAGGAAGACGAGTAAAATTCCGCGTATAGTGAAGAAATCCACGACGTGGTGCAAACGATCAATTGGGAAATGCAGGAGATGGCAACGAAATTCGAGAGCCAGGATGGCATCAAATCTTTCAAGGAAAAAGGGAAAGCTCTGGATTTCATTCAAAAATGCGTCACTCTCATCCAGGACTTAAATAAAATGTATAGAATGTTTGCATGTATATATATACATATCGTCTGTTAAGTTCACAAAGAAACTATAATTATTTCCTGAGACATTATGGTCTGTCATGATCTTTTCTGTCAACCTGAATTTTTTCTGAATTTGACCCTCAAAGACGGACGCAGTCGTCGCAGAAAACCCGACAAGCACAAACACAGTCTGTGTATATGTCCAATTCTTTAAATGAGTAATTCGAGCGGGATTTGAAAATGCCCTCAGCAATTTGGGCCTATATATATATATATATAAAACGACGCGACGTCAAACCGATTGGAGACCTTTGAAGGGATTTGAAGGGAATATAGATTTTATATGGACGAGTTGAATGTTCAAGTCAAAAAAGGGGAAACCGTGATACATAATATCTTATTTTGCTTCCGCACCATCACAGCAAAAGAGAAACAATGACAAAAGATATATTATATACCTGGTATATATATAGATATTCTTTGAAAGAGAAAGGCGAGAACAAAAATAACTGCATGTGTGTGTGGAGAAGGTGGCACACAAGAGCTTTTACGTTTATACTTCATTCCTTCCATTCACTTGCCTGCTGGGAATTTGAAAGTGCGGAGACCTCCTTCTTATAGGAAATAATATTGAGGCATTTTGAGACTTTGAAAGCATTCAACTTCCCTTCAAGTTTTTTCCCCTCAGCAATTTATACTCTTTTGGATCTTTCGCTGCCTTTTCAAAGAAAAATATAGAAATTGGATTGAATATTTAGATTGGATGCACAGAGACGACACAATTATATTTTCACAGCTTTTGTCGTCATTCCTTTACAGTGCTGCGGGATTCTTTTGAGAAATTGAGGTCATTTTCTTTTCATTTAACTCACGAGTCACGAAGACAAATTTCTGATTTCCGAAATGCAAGGCTCGTTTTTTTTATTTCACAGTTTGCACCCGAAAAAGAAATGTCCCAAGTAAAAAGAGCCAGTAAAAAAACCCACATTTGTACACTCTGTAATAAGAATTTTTCTTATCCGTGTAACTTGATTGAGCACAAGCGGACTTACACGAGGGAAACTCCATTCAAATGTTCACAACCCCTGTGCAATTTCTCGTGGGCTCTCAGTGGAGATTTGAAACGTCACCATTTAGTTCACACCCAACAGAAAAACTTTTCCTGCTCAATTTGTGAGTATAAGGTTCACCAATGGGTTGGGTCGACCCGTATATGACGGGTCCTCCTGACCCGCAACCCGTACGGGTCAACCCGTTTCAACCAGCAACCCGTACGGGTCAACCCGTTTCAACCCGCAACCCGTACGGGTCAACCCGTGTGACCCGTTTGGATTATTTGTAATTTATGATTCAGACTATAAACAACAAACGCTTGAACGGTATTCTACGTGTATTTTGTGTAACTTTTAGAACTACAGACTACAGTTGAAAAAGGAAATTGATATCACGTTCTTTTTTGCATGAATAACAATTTAAAACGCCATCACTAGATTCATTTCACTTTTGATCGACAGGAAAATATTTTTATGCATTTTATATTCCAATTTCCATCACAAATGGAGAAAAAATTGTGACCCCAATCATTTTGGGGGAAAATGAGATTTTGGGCTCCAACTTTTCTTGACATTGTAAGTTTTTAGACTTTTTCCTGGCTTGAAATTTTGAAATTTAAAAAAAAACAAAAAAAGTGTTTAAATGTCAAGAAAAACATTTTGAGCCCAAAATCTCATTTTCCCCCAAAATGATTGGGGTCACTTGACATTGTACAGTAAATTTCGTGTTCTCTGCCTTGCCAATTGAAATAGCCAACTTTGCAATCATTTTTGTCTTTTTTGAAAATTGGGATAATTTTGGAACCAGTGGATCGACTTCAAAAATGTAAAAATTTTTCAAAATGTCATTTCCTGTTTGTATAGGTTGTGTCAACTGCTTGTAGGAAAAACGATTTTGGAAATCGGTCGCCTGCACTTGTCAAAAGTCACATTTACTCACTAAAGGGAAAACAAGCCAAAAACAAAGTTTCAAAATTCTATAACTTTGTGAAAACGCAAAATTGGCACGTAATTCCTTCATATTCATTCTCAGCAGACTCGAATTGACCAGTAAGGTCAATTCCAGGTCAATATCGAAAACAGCAAATGCCCTTTACTAGTGAGCATAAAAATACATTCATTAATTTTCATAAATAAACCATTTTCAGCGCTAATTTATACTTCAAACTCGTGTCGTGTCATGTTGACTTTAGATCTGAATTTATTTAATGCATAATAGCTTCTGACATTTGCTTGCATATAGTTTAATGTATGACAAAAGTTTAGAAATATTTAGAATAGGTTTTGTGGTACAAAGCGCAAGTTTAAAATCCGCACCAAAATCATAGAATGCTTCGAATTTTAAGATTTTGCAGTGCTATGAAATTTAAATGAATGCGCTTCATCCTCTATCAAATGGTCAAAATACAAACAATAGTTATTACGTGAGCTCTCAAAACAATGAACCCGTACGGGTCACGGGTTGAAACGGGTCGACCCGTACGGGTCAGGAGAACCCACGGGTCAACCCGTGGTAAGCCTTATGTGAGTACAAATGTGGACAAAAATCATTGGGCTGAGAAGCCATTCAAATGCTCACTTTGCTCCTACTTAGCAAGTCAAAGTTCGAATTTGAAGCGTCATCAGAAACGTATGCATGCTGACATTTTGTCCAAATGTACTTTGGCCAACTGCTCATTTTCAACGGTGGATTTGAAGAAGCTGGCGATTCATTTGAGCACTCATAATCTTCCTCGAATCCTTCTCTATCAACTCTAATTTATTTTACTCAAGGATTTTGATGTTTTATTTCTATTTAATTGAAAATGTGTGTACATCAATATCAAAATCACTAAGGCAATTGGCAAGTCAATTCAATAACTCCATCCTTCGAATTCACAACACACTAAAAATGTCTCTGTATGTACATTTACAATACAATTCCACAAAGATTTAATTCCTGTATTTTCTTTCAAATACAGTTGAAGTCAGAATACTGTTTTAACTCATTAAACAAATCCGAATCATAATTAATTCATTTTAATTCATTCAATAAAATATAAGTACGAGTCACTGCAATTCTTAGTGTATTTGTGATTTTCAAAACTATAGGATTCAAAAATTCAAATGAAAGTTTATCGAAATTCATTTCTCTCAATATCCCATGATTGGATTCCAATCAACCCAAAAATTATTCAGGAAATGTATGAAAATGTGGGCATGTCGGATTTGATCCGGGCATCTCCCATTTGAAAATTGAATTCTCCACAGCAAAACAACCAATTTTATCCATTGAAACTTATATAGAGGAGCGGCGGGTATAAGATTGAGCAGTAAACTATTTTTGCAGTGACACAAAATCTGATGAATCGATTTGGATTGAGAAAACGTCAAACGAAAGGTTGGCTCATCATATAATATCCAAGCCTCATTTACTTTTCCTTCAATTTTTAATTAATTTGAATTCATATTTAACTTTTGAAAAAGGCTTCCAAAAACAGTTTGGGTTTGGGCGAAAATGAGGACCACCGTGATTTGATTTGAATATAATTGATGAGGATGAATTCCGTGATTGTTTGGGTATATAGATTTACTTATGATTCGAAGACTAGTTTGGATGAAAGGTACAGTTTTTGGGTGTAATTACAGCGATTTTTAAAAGAAAGACGTCGCAAATTTGGAATTTGCAGACAATGTACAGTTTTGCCAGTGTGACGCGGTCCAGGACTTGTCAGAAAATCCTCCTATTTCGCATCAAAATACTGATTTTGGCCTGAAAACGTTTTTAATCGCTTTCTATAAACCGCCAATTTTACTTTCAAAAAAATCATCAAAAACTATATAACAAAAAATTAGGCCCTTTTTACGAAAGTGTTCATTTTCCCCATCCGAGGCCATTTGCAACAGCTTTTTTAATGGGTCAAAGAAGGCTGGTCAAGCCAAAATAGAGAAATCACACTGACGAAAATGCAATTCAAATTTGGATTTGGTTCGAAATCGTATGTATTGGTGATTTTGAATTTGAATCCATGATTTCAAAATTTAGGCCGCCAATGCTCAAAATGCATATACATATATAGTTAGACATTAAAAAAGGAAAATCCATCCGCGGTCGTCACGGCAATACGCACATACGCACTAATCAAAACAGATTGGACACTAGATGACATTATCACTAGACAAAAAATCAGGATTTTTTTCCTTGTGCATTGGTTGGGGATTTCCCGCCAGAATTTTGTTTCCTTAATAAATATTCCTGGTAGTCTCGCCTCACATTCTCATTGATCCAATTGGCTATCCCTGGAAAGCTCAATTTTGTATGTCCATTTGTGTAGCTGAGCGTCTCACACTGTGCAATTTTGACCACGCCCACCAGACGCGGCAGGAAATGCGGCGGCAAATGCAATAAAACGGGTCCTCCAGAGTCCCCAGAGCAAGCCACCGCTTTGTTCTTTGGATCCGCTTCGCGCGTACAAAACATGTCGAGGAGTTTGAAGCCCGGACAACCCACATCCGGAATCATTGTGGCGGTAAATGTCTTGAGGTCAATGGAGACGCCACTTTTCTTTTTATTATCCATCGTGTAGCCCCAACTCGCCACCGTCAAATTCTGCCCCGCCTCCAGTTGAGTCTCATAATCGATTTGAACGGGAACGAAAAGGCGATTACCGTAAACATCCGTCTTATTCAGATTGTATGGTCTTGAGAGTGTTAAGAGCGCGAGGTCCTTTGCTGCGGCTGCGCAGTTTTTATCATAGTTTGGAGCGTCCTTGGACCTATTTAACAAAAAAAAAAAGAGTACTTCTTGAACATATTTTCTTAAGACATTCTTTATCTTTAATTCAATCAATTAATCAAAAAAGATTGACGGCCATTGTAGATTTTGACGGCCATTGGGAATTCTAGGGAGTAGGAAATCCGGCAACCTTTGATCCTGATTTCTGTTCAACAATAACAACAACAACAACAACACGCCAGTATAAATCACCAGAATTTGATGACCAAATACCCACAAACCACCACCAATTTATGCCCATTGAATTGAAATGCTCCCGCAAGCAATGTCTCAAAAAGTATATATATATCAAATGCAAATTCACGTTCAGAAGTTTACCTGCACGCCGCGCAAATCTAGTTCGTTCTGCCGCCGCCGCATTAACCGCCAGGAAACTCGTGTTGTTTTGGTGGTCAGGAAGAATCCCCAAATTGGCACCACATACCAAAATAATCCCACATAGCAGGAATTGCTTTTGACATTTGATTGCCATCAAATGCACAAAACTCGGCGGTTCTCTCTCAATCCAAATCCAAATCCAAATCCGAAGCTCGTATGTATATTTCTTGTATGAAGCTTTTGGCGCGCGGTTACATTTGAAGTCGTGATGAGCATTGTACCAAGTAGGTACTATAAATTTAAATCATTTATTCAAGGTCACGAGTGAGACAAGGAAAGGACATGTTTTTTTATTGTGTGACGACTCGGTTCAGCTTCAACAAGAATACCAAAACAAAAACAATGCAACATCAAAATGTTTTCATGACGCGGGGATTCTATATTTTTGACATATATGTTCAAAGTTCCACCTTCAACTTTTCCATCCAAAGGCGCTTTTATAGTGCATTTGGATCACTGTGCGGCGGCGCGGCGGGGAAAGTCGAGACAAAGGAGAGAATGATGAACGATTGTATAATAGACTCGACAAAAAAACCAAACATGTGGAATGAACCATAGAAAGAAGGGTAATAATGTATCCATGTTGAACTCGAAGAGGATATTGTTTGGTTTTTAGTGTTTCAGAAATCTGGTTTTCCTAAAAAAAAAAAAGTGGAAAACCAGATTTCTTGGTACAGTCAACAACCAAGCAGGAAATCCGTGGACACAAATAATTGCACCATGTTTGTGTAAAACATAATATTTGACGAAAACAAAACTTTTGTTTTGCTTTATTTTCGATTTTGTCGCGTTGGGAATTCGGAATTATTTTCATCCTGATTTCCATTCCATAATTTCAACAACAACAACAACAACGAATATTGTTTATCAGGCGGAAAATTGGCGACAGAAGTGATTGTTCATTATTTCTCCTATTCTCCTGCTTCAAGATTTGAATTCGGATTTTATAGTGAATACATTTGGAGCCGCCGTCACGTGTTCTTGCCCATTGAGTTAATTATTTAATTATATAGGTAATACATTTAATAATATATATAATTAAAGGGACTCGACTCTAAAAATTTACAAAGTCCAAAGATTGCATCAATTAAATTCATTAATAAATATCGGACAAAAAATGATGGATCCACCGCCCACGTACATGGCGCAGCAGAAGAGTCCGAGTAACTATTATCAATATCCAGGAGGGCAATATCCCGTCCCGGTTCAGGTCCAAGTCCCTTTGGGTCAACAGCAACAACAACAATATGGGGGTGGTGCTTATACAATGGCTCCTCCCCCTGGAGCTGGGGCGGTGCAGTACGTCTACATGCCGCCGCCTCGTTCAGAATGTTGTTGTGGCTTTAGCAGGTTTGCTTTTTTGCTTTTTTGTATATACTCAACTTTTGTTCACACAGTAAATCCAATTCCACAATTTAAATGAGTATATATAATTGTTTGAATTTACATTTTAAATTTTGTATTGGCGCGCGGCCCAGGAAATGCTGCTACACCACGTGGATCATCATTGGAGTCATCTTTGGCATCATTTGCATTGTGAATGCGATTACTTTTGGGATTCGCGGCGGATCCTCCTCCTCATCATCTGGTATGTTCGACGAAAATGACGGTGACTATGACCATTACAACCGACGAGCCTCGAGTGACGCGGGAAACAAGAGCAAACAAATTTAAATTTAAATCCCCGCCGCAAATCCCACACCGTTCATTTTAATTTATTCCGCGTTATTTATATACATGTACATTTATTATTAGTTGTTGTGAAATTAATTAAACTAATTACAATTGACAGAGTCAAAATCAAATGGAGAGTGCACTGTGATTAATAATTATTAATTAAGTTTAGTGATGTTGCAATTGCAATTACAATTGCCTTGAGTGGCTTGAAGCAAAACGATTTCAAAGGTGAAAACAATGCTCACGATCTTCAAGATCAACGGTTTTGTGATGAGGAAACAACCGAGACCGCTGAGGCCCATCGAACACGCATTCCATCGCGACATCTCTTCTGCCCTTTGCACCTGCGCGCAATTTATAAATCCATATAAATATTCATAAATATTCATAAATATTCAAAATAGTTCAAAATTCAAACATACATACATACATAATTTTTGCCGCCAACTTGTTTTTTATATTCGTTTAAAGTAAACAAATTGCGCGCGCAGTGTATTTTTTTTTTTTTGTTTTCGCTATGTGCGGATTACTTGAATTGTATAAGCGGAGAGCGGTGATTTTTGAAATAGTTTGGTGATGCTCCGAGCGCCATCGTTGATTCGAGATGCGGCCAATGTGAGTGCGAAAGTCCGCGCAATCAGATGAACAAAGGACCAATATCCATAGAGGACCGCCAAGAGACTTTTCCCCGTCGTCGTCCTATCTCCTGTCAGGCTCAAGTGCAACTATTTGCAAATATGCGGCCGCGCGCACGTGTGCGCCAGACATTTAAACATCTTTTTATTTAAAATCTATACATTGAAGGAAGCACTTTTATAGTTATTTTATATACCTGTAAGCAGAGCCGATAAATGTTGGCAGAGTACGACAGGAAAATTAATGGAGAGAGAAAATCCCCAATTTCAACCAGCATCCGGCAAATATTTTCATAGTCCAGCACAAATCGGCCCCACAGCGCCGCATCTATATATAGTTGTTTTTTAAATTAGCGGGAATTTTAAATAAATCTTGAAAAAAGCTTGTTGCAGGAAATTGGGAAAAAATATATTTACGAGAGAATTTATACCGTCGCCTGGATTTGAATCAAAGTTCAAGTTCAAGTTAGATTTGGATTTGGATTTGATGGACTTGAAGTTTGCCTCTGAAAAAATTGAATGCTCTTTGAAATTTGAATTTGAATTCCCGCTGCGCAGGAGAACTGATTTCCCTTGACGATGGAGCGCCTGGAATTTGAAGTAGAGAGCGCGAGCAAAGAGAGTGATGAGAATATCCGCAAAATTCCACGCATACAACGCCAATTTGTTGGTCATGAGGGAGTACAGCGCAAGCACCGGAGAGGTCTTTCCGGCGCTTGCGTATGGAAAGACCTCCCACGATGCAGGCGAAAGCGTGTAGTACACTTCCAAAAAATTCGAATTCCTCGGCGCATGACCCAAAGCTACATATCCACAAAATTCTATTATTATTATTATTGAGATTTTTGGCGCGCGCGCGCGCAGGCGCTAACCATTTTTTTTGTGTATTTTATATCAAATAATCGAATAGGAAAATAATAATACGAACGTGGCGGGAGGAATTGAAGATGCCAGACGAAATTCTCCAAAACTGCTGAGCTCATCAAAATCCCCGCGATCCATCCAAAATCCCGCGCCAAATGCACGTCCGGCTCAGTAAATTCCAGCTCGCGCTCCATTTCATTCCACTGCTGGAAAATCTGCCGGAGGCGCTCGGAATGCCGGTAAAAATATCCATAACTATGGAGGGCGCAATATTTGAAATATAAATTCAACCATAAATTCAATCATTTTTGGTGCTTTGTGGCAATTGAGAATTGAAATTAATGAAAATAACTGTACATAAAAAGAGCGGTGGAGTAAAAAACGAAAATGGACGGCGCCCAAGCCCATCCTCCAGGCTGTTTGGAAATTGCGCTCCAACGCGCAATCCCCACCAAACCCGCCAAAGTGTCCCCACAGAGCAGCGCTATAACCAACAAACTCGCCGCGCTCGCCACCGAAAATCGTCTACAAGCAGAATCCAATATTTAATATTAAAATAAAGTCATTTTCGGCGCCGAAAATCCAAGCAAAAAAAAATTCTTCAGGAATTTGCATATTACCTGAATTTCAAATTCTCGGAGGGACCCTTAAAAATCCCTTGCAAAGGGAAAAGCCCAAGGAACCGCCCAAAAATGAGGAAAGGGCGGAAACTTTTGAACAAATTCCCATCTGGATGTCCTCCTTGAAATTCCTGACTATTGAATTCCCGCTCAGATTTGTACAAATTCCGCCCACAAACGTGCTCAAATTTCCTGTTGCTCCCAGCACCAAAGTCCTCGAGACCCTTTGCAAAGTCCGGTGGGATCCTTGGGAATACCATTGACATTTTGGCCATTCTCTTCAGCTCAATAGAAAATGGAGAAACTCTCCTTTTTGCAAAAGTTGTTTGTCGATTTGCTGTTTGTGAACGCCGAAAATTCCACGGGAATTGTTCTGCCCTTGAAAGTTGGAAAAACGGAAAACCGGGGAGCGTTTTATTCCTTTTCTTGTCGGACACAATGGAAAATTGAAATTGAAATTGAAATGGAAAATGGAATATTGAAAAATGATGACTGTAATTCCCGCCATAATCCTCAGTCTCCATTCTCCACCGTGTACACAAAAAAGCTGAATGTCTGGACAAATTGAACGGACAAAAGACGGAATTCCAATATAAATAATGAATGTGTGGTAAGAGGGATGGTCAAAAAAAAAAAAAAAAATGTCAAAAACTTGTTTAAATCAACGTTTAGATTTCCCGCCAACCTTGAGTTCGTCCTTGGTCCATTCATCACGTATGCTGAATACTGAATATGAAGAAATGTAGAGACGATTTGCGGATATTGTTCAAAAAATCCCGCGCTCGTGTGTGACCAAATGCTCCCAAATTGCATGCATGGTGACTTTCTCCATCACACATTCGGCTTTTCACACGGGCTTATTTGGGGCAATTAGCAAGCAAATAAAAGTCGCGACAAAGCAAAAGGATAACAAAACAGAAACACAAAAGTCGAACGCAATTGCTCTGTCATTTTATTCAATTTCAAACATACACATTTTTTTGTTCAAAGACCATCACACGCGAGTCCAGCATTTAAATTTAAACTGTAACTCTGCGTGTTTTTCATACGATATTTTTATTTTCCATTTAATTGACGAGACTGGAAGTAAAAATAGTCTCGCCATAATCATTGGCACAGTCTGCACTGGCGATGCGATATTCAAATTCACTTGTCCGGTCCTTGGCCCACTTGACCAGTCCATCGCACTTCAACTTGGCCTCCTTCAATTTCATTCCATTGCCGAGATTCGCATCGAGGAAGGGTTCCCAAACGCCCTGAGGGAGCGTCTTCACACTGGTCGAGCTCAGATCCAGAAATACCGGACGTGGATTGGTCCAAATCCCAGAGTCATTCCGCCCAAAAGATCGTTCCGTAATCTCCACGTTCATGTACAAGTCAATGGTGAGCTCCACCTGCTTCATACCGACCGACGCCTCATTCAAAAGAAACGCGTCCGCCCCAATCTCCGTCAGCTCATTCCATCCAAAGTCCAAGTACTTGAGTGTGGACAACCCTTTAAAATGCCCTCGCCCCAACTCCCTGATCCCATTGGCATAGAAACTAAGGGTTTGGAGATTGGTGAGGGCCCAAAGGCCGGGGAGGAACTCGCCCCCAACCGCCGTCACTGCCGGGCCCAGGAATTTGTTATAGCCAAGACTGAGCTCTCGGAGGGCGGGTGAGAAATATCGGAGAGACTGTCCAAATTCGACTTCCGTCGTCGTTTTCCCGCCAAAGCCGAGGATGGTGGCGTTGATGGTGCCAGCAATGCCGACGGACGAGTCCAGGGGTGGGCCGGAAATGGACGAGAAACGGTTGCTGTTAATGTGGAGGGTCTCGACGGTCGTGTTCAACAGCGGAGTCCAGTCCAGGACGGATCCTTCGACATAGTTCAGCGAGAGCTGACCCAGGATGAGTTGTTGACTGTCCATTCGAAAAAAAAAAAAAAAAAGATTTTTGATTGGTTTTGGAGTTGGCGCGGGCGACGATGTGATTTCAAATTCCTTGGGATTTGGATTTTGGAAGCGAAACCGCTTTTACCTTGGTTGGACGTTATTGGCCTCACGCAAGCGCTCCAGGAGATTTGAAATCTGAGCCGTCGTCACGTCGGAACACTCGGCGTAGCCTCCAAAGAGATTGGGCAAGCAGGCGCAGGGCGCGATCTTGTTCTCCTCAGGGCACACGATCTGGGCTACACACATACATACATAAAACTTGAATTAAAAACCTATACTCCGCAGATTAAGATTACAAACATACCGCCAATTATTACATTAGCCTATTGTTTTTTCCTTGGTTTGATCTTATATGGTGTAAGCTTATTTACCGTCGTCATGTATCGAGTTTCGAGTTATCCTTGGTTTTTGAACAATTTCAAGAATTGTAGAAGAAACTATATAGCCTAGGCTTTTGACTCAAGTTTTACGGTTAAGGCTGATCACGGGTCGGGTTTCGGGTCAACCCGATCCGAGTTGGGTCGAGTTAACCCGAGACCCATTCGGGTGGTCGGGTTGACCCGAATAATTTTATGGGAAAATAAGGTACCTGCTAAAAAATGTGTTTTTTTTTTTTACATTTTAAGACTTTTTTGTCCTTTTTTCAAAATTTCAAAAAAAAAAAAAGACAAAGAAGTCCTAAAAAATGTAAGAAAAAACCATATATTTTTAGCATATGTAGCTCATTTTTCCACAAAATGCGTCGGGTCAACACGACCAAGCCGAGAAATATCGGTTCGAGTCGGGTTTCAAGGTTGACCCGACCCGTTTATAAGCCTTATTTACGGTATAGCAGAGTTGGCTGCCCGGGCTTTTTAGTTGGGCAAAATGGGTGTTGGTTTTTTGGGCAACAAAACTGGCCAAATTTTTGGGCAAATTGGGTTTTATGGGCTTTTTGGGGCAAAACGAGGGTTTTCTGGTCGCCATCTGTGTCGTATTTAAGTGTCAAAAACCATATGGGGCGACCTAATAAAGCCCATTTTACCCCAAACCCATTTTGTCCATTTTGCTCAAAAAACCCCAAGTGGGCAGCACATATAAAAAACCCGGGCAGAAGACCAACTCTGCGGTATTGGAAAATATTGTAAGGGATTTTCAAGGTGAATTCAGAATTATACCAAAAGAAGCCACGCAAGATTTGGAAGATTAGTTTGAGGAGGTATTATACCTTGAGCAGTGAACATGTTTGTGAATGCAATGACGATGAAAACGGACGTCCAGAATCCTCCGGACGGCCTCAAAGGACAATAAACTCGCATTTTCTCAAGTATTTTCAGGAAAGTGGTCCGATGTGGAATGTTATATATATGGATGACGGAGAATTGAAGTTGGTAGCCGAACAAAGCTTAGTTGTTTGGTGCTGGCTGGGAGATCCCTTTGAAATGAAATATGTTCCTTGTTTTACCGTATATATAGGTAGGATTGATAAATCATGAATTGTAATTACGGTGAGTGACATTTCAATTAAACGATAAGCTGTCGTAGTCATGGCGTTCTGCTCGTATTTTATTACATACTCCGCTATAGTATATAATATGAGGAAGTGGATGGAATAACCCGTTCAAGACGTATTTTCACTTTTTTGCATATTCTTATGTAGAAACA
>JAIUND010003280.1:0-16661 GCA_034699125.1 Gisinianus flammeolus
TTTTTCAACTTTCGCGTACGAATATCAAGGGTAACTCATACGCTACGCGTCTTGGCTCAGAAAAAGAAAAGTGGCGTAGACTGTGGATAGAGAGTACATATATATATAGATTTTTTGCAATTTGAGATGGATTATTCATGGGTGTAGGAGGTAAGAAAAAGTATATATTTGACTTGAGACTTGAGAGTAGTGAGCTTGGAAATTGAAATTAGTTGCTTTGCTTTGCTTTGCCTATAGACATTTGACATATGTGAAAATCTGAACACATATAGTATTGTATGTACATATGTATATTTGTATATGTACCTACTCAAAACAGTACAATATATATACTGCACACAATGTGTGTCTGTCTGCCTGTATTTGTTATGTTTGTGTGTGGCGGAAAGGTGAATGCGTAACGAAAACTGTAGGAGTGTAAACAGGTAAAATCAGCACATGATGTGGAAGGAAGCATCAAGGAGGTTTTTTTTTTGTATGTTTGTTATGTTTTATTGGAAGACTTATTTTCTCTTCCCCTCTACAGAATTTTCTGTCTCTTTTGTCATTTTGCTGTTGTTATTTTTTTTAATGTATTTTGCTAGGGTTTAATTGTGACTGTCTGTTTAGAATTTAGATACTGCTCACAATGGTAGATTTTATTGACATGCAACTAACTCACAACAGCCAAACTCTTTCCTGAGTCAAATGGTTCTGTGTATGTTTGTCTCTCTCTCTCTCTCTCTCTCTCTCTCTCTCTCTCTCTCTCTACTCTTGAATTGTAAATTCTATGCACCACTATCTGTCAGACAGATTCTGTCTATCTATACATCTATTGAATTGTGAACGTTTAGACTGAACAAATTGTACTTGTCCTCTTAAATCACCTTACTGTATACCATTTTGGTCTCAGGGTGAACGATTCCTCAATAGAAAAGAAAAGTTCAAATTAAAGGATTAAGAAGAAGCAGAAAAAAACACTCTCTATTTCAAATACGGATGGTATACATAAATATAGAGAGAATCCATACTTTTTCTTTCACAAAATCCCAAAGGACTCCTCATTAACCCCATGGCTAATTAGTATAAACCCAAATCCTGAGAGAAATCCACATAACCGGTATTCTTTATAATTGAAAATAAATAATTGAAAATTATTTTAATCAACTTTTTTTCCCCGTATATACATCTTTGTATTTCATATTCACATCAGATTGACTGATGATAATCACAAATTGCAAATTCTTCCATTTCTAGCTTGCCAGCTAAATTATTTACAGTATAGGGAAAAAGCACTGTAGAGCGACATCAAAATTAAAAGGAAAAATCTTTGAAGGTGTCAACTTTATGAACAGTAAATATATAAATACGTAGATGTCGAATCTCTGTGACAAAAAAATTTAGCGCTTGAGCACGGCATTGTTTATTTTACGATCAATTATATAAAAATGCTACAATTATACAACCCAAAAGTCACTCGAGATACAAAATTACATATAGACGAGAGGGGAAAAAAATATTATGTCATCATAAATTGTGAAAAATTTGTTTTGAACTTGTCTCATGGCTTGGCTTTACCTTTCCTTTGGTGGATGGATAGGAGTAGCAATTATATTTCTCAATTAGTGATCTTGTAAATGATTCAAGCCTCAAGTTTTTTCGCTAGCAAACGTTTTTGTTTTCGCTTGCGCTAACCTAATTAAAATACAGATGTACACTGTATGAAATTGTCTCCATTACATTTTAAAATAAGAACAAGATTTTTTAGGGAAAATTTTAAAGTTGAAATGTGATAGAAGGCGTAGGGATTGAAATAGAACACAATGCTGTGCATACCTAATTTGTTTATTAACAACTAATAAGGAGCACGCTTGAGTTTGGTGTATATAGTACTTATACGTTAAGTACAGACTCTATATTTCAGTTTCTATTTTTTTGAGAGAAAACAAAAGTTTGGCTCTCAGCACTAGCTATATTGACAATCCATACGGTTGAAAATGAATTAATTGAGGGGAGTTACGTATGTAGATGCAGAGATAGACATGCAAGTCCTAGTGAATATAATAAGGTATTATATCACGATGAGTTGATTTATGCTTGATTAACCGACTATGCAGGAAGGATAGAGATAGATTTTTCAGAGAGAGGTGTTTTGCAATTGCAAAGATTTTCTGCCTACCTAAATAGTACCTATATTCAAAACTATAATAATACGTGCATATAGATTGTGCTCAAGTTTTGGTATGAATGTGACATATAATTATCAATAAAAAAACTGGAGCTATATTGCATTGGATTGAGCGAATTGTGGATTGTGAGACTCAGAGATGGAGATTCATGGTGAATTGTATAAAAAAAAAAAAACTCCATGTGTAAAAGGTGCTCAGTGCTCAATTCTCTCAATTCTTTCTTATAAGTGATTCTGAAATGTAAATGTGATGAGATTTTGAGAGTAGAAAAAAGCAAAAGGAAAAGGGAATCTACATAGATGACTCGATATTCCCTCATCATTTTATACATACATATGTATATGTATGCATAATCATTGCGTGTTTAACTATTTCGCTTCACACTTTAGTTCCGGCTTCAATATGAAATTTACTTGTGAAGAGAATTGAACCGATGAGCAACAAAATTGCTGAGAAAATCTTAACGGCAAATTTGTTCCATGTTTATATAAATATATATATGTATATATAGATTGGCTAGTTTCCTCTTGCCATATATATATATATATATATATATATTTCTTTTCCACCGTGTATGTATATGTGTATGTGTGTCTTTCTAATCGTCACCCTGTCACCTGCCCCACAAATATCACGTCATTTCATCTGTACATATTTTCTATACACAAAAGTAAAACCTATACTTCTATTCTATATCTGTTGTCGTATACAGATATTTGTAATGCCTCAACTCTTATATTTTTTTTGCATCATATCTAACTTCAAATTCAAAAATGCACATGATTTTTTATTCTGAGCTAAATAATGGAAGAAAAAATAATGCTACACAACAGACAAATAGACTACAGCATATCTAGTAAAATAAGTATTTACATGGATGGGTGAGTAAAGGAGTGAGCGAGAGGGAATGAATGAATGAATGTATAGTCAACAGTCAGTCAGTTCACTTATTCAATTTTGAAGGGATAATAACAATAACAAGGAGCTCGTACATAGATGTACTGTATTATTCAACAAGTTGTTAACAAATTTTAAAGAACCATTCATAGACAAGTTAAAGTCGTATTTAAATTATATGATATAATCATCATCATAATCAGATGCACATAGTCACAATTTTGCAAACAAGACTACGCAGATTGTAATCTCATTTGCAAAGAATCCTGATTAGGAACTTTATAGAGGTTGTTAAAGTGTAAGAGACGCAGTGAATGCATGCGACACTCTCATTCATTTCTAACACGTCTTCACCATGATACTTAAATATATACTTATATATGAAGTTGCATGGAACAAAACTTTTTTAAAAAACCTGTGTCTCTCTCCCTTTGAATTTGGATTTGATTGTGAATGATGATGATTCAAGTATGTAGATATATATAAAATCATTTCTAGATTTGTTCATTGATCTGTGTTGAAATTTTGTAAAGTATAGACTCTCGTTAAGTTAATACATTTCAAATGCTCAAAAACATGTACATGTACATGCAAAGAGATGCAAAAACCAGTATATGATATCGCGTTCATGCAAATTGCAAATGTATTTTACCCAAAGTTGCGAGAATTGCAAAATAATATGACGTGTTCTCCACTCAATATCATTAATATATATATATGACATTAAATTACCTCACTCAATATCTGATATCTGTGTACAGACACAGAATCCTCCAATGATTTATATCTGTATATCTGAGCAGAACATATTACACACTGTATTATTACTCATTACTTATTAGTTGTCATCACATATAATATTATTAGGAGATGGAAACTGATGCTGCGGTGCTGATACATGTGAGTTTGTGTGAACTCATCAAAAATCTCTAACTGGATCATCCGATAAATAATGATGTACATATGATAATAATGTGTCATGTGTCTCACGCACATTTTAAATGCTTTCATTCACAAACCAATAATAATAAATGAATAAATAACTATACCATTACGAATCCTCAAACACACACACACAACAGTAACAGCAACAAGAAAAAAACAACAAGTTCCTCATCTACTAAAAATTCTAAAGGTAAAGGCTAACATATAATAAAATAAACTTGAATGGATATTGCATGGATTGTAAAAAAAAAAAAAATGGAATAGCAACATCGTACGTGCTTAAATAGACACTTCACAATAAACAATAACAATAACAACCAGAAGAATAAAATACTCTTGCCAAAAACAGTCTACGCAAGATTGACTTTTGATCCTATATAGAAAAAATCAAATTATGGAAATACCTATATACCATATTTTTGTTTCCTTTTTTTCTCTTTTCGGAGATGAAAGATAAGTCCGGACAGTCTATGATTTTGCAATCGGTACAGATATTTTGTGATTTTCTCATTTAAATTAAAATCACACTCAAATTACGATAGTCAAAAATTCAAAATCAAAATGTACCTAAATACTGATGAAATGAGTAAATATGTACATACGAAATTATTGTACATAGCCGGTGGTGTCGTATATATCGTAAGATAGTTCTGCCATTCGTTTGCACAGCAGACAAGTCCATATATTCCTTATCCCATATATTCCCAAGGTAGCCCGTTTATTGATTTAATCGTTTCATTTCTTTGAAGTTTATACGCTAAAGAAAAGTTTCAAGATGAAGAAGAAGTGGGGAAATGAGACATCCGTATTGAATTGTTGGAAAAAGAGACGAAATATCTCTGACCTCCACAAAAATGGTGGACCACAATGGTCATAGAGCAATTAGTATGTGCAGTTGCAATCATAACTAATGTATCTGTCATGCTCATTACCCACTTGTTGTTCATCTCGTGTGTGCATGTTTGTATTGTCGTTTGTACATTATAGTTGCTCAAATAAATTCTCAAAAACTCCAAGCAACAAACAAAAAGTACAAAATTTGTTTGTTAGCTATAGATATTATAGATGTGCAATAAAACTTGACTATGGACGACTGTGCAGTGCACACAGAAATCATGTAGTACAGATATACAACTAGCCGAAGACAAAAACAAAAAAATATGTAAATTGTGAACATTTTTGTATTGACGAGTAAAACTAAATAGTCAATAGTAAACATATAAACATAGTGAAATGAACAAGTACAAACATAGACATTGTTTTTCTCACATTGTCATACATTAGAATAAGGTGAATAAATTACTCCTGAGTAATGCTGTTTACAATTTGGTTTTGATTGATAGCAGCCTTTTGAGTAGATGTTGAGGGAGGTTTGTTATTGGGTTTGTGGAGTTTATATGAGTTTTGTCTTGCACACTACGGCGTATATAGTTTTGAATACCCCTTTTTACACACTGTACACTCACTGTGTTTAAGGGTACTCTTTCAGATCAAATGGTAGATAAATTCAATCATATCGTGTATGTGAGTGAGTGAGAGAGAATGAATGAAATAGAGATTGGGTTATTGTATCAATCAGTATAAGATATACCTGTGTTATCAAGCAGTGTCTCTCCTCCGTGTATATGTGGATTCATTTAAGTTGATTTGGTTTCATCTTGAGTCCCATATGGAATACAGTAGTGTTCTATTAGGGATTTTTAGGAGAAAAAGGTGGCTGTGGCTAACACACACAACTATACACACAGTATAATATACACACACCGTTGTGGAGTTCAACGTCTTTTCTTTTTATTGCAGCCTAGATTATCATTCTGTGTGAAGCTCTGATGGTTGTTAGTAGTTGGTAAAGTTCTGCTTCAAGTCATGCTAACTTACTTCATTCTTGTTTCTGTTTCAAATAATCTCATCTGTGGAAATAATAAATAATACTAGTCCGTCCACCACCGTCTCATTTTCTCTATTTGTAAATTTTACAACCTTCTTGTCATAATTCTCTGTTGGATTTCAATATTATACATTTTTAACCATTTTGAAACAATTCTTTTTATTTATTTCGTAAACACAGAAGAAGAGGAAAAAAAGTTTATTGTTATTGTTATATCAAGAGGGGAAAAAACAAACAGTATAGTGCTCGTCTCGATAGTTGAAAAATATACAACTTAATTAATTGAAATTGTTTGATTTATCCGTTAAAATCCTGAACTTTTGTATCAAGAAAGAAAAAATGTAGGTACACACTTTATAGCTTTACGCCTGTACATGATTGAGTTTTTGATTTGGAAAAGTTTTTTGTACATTCCAGAGACAAGAAAAAAAAACTTGTGTGCTATACTGCTTGGTGGTGTTTTACTTTAGTATAGTTTTCTACGTGTTTACCCAGATTTTTGGGTCCGGACGGAGCGCATGGTGGGGAAATTAAGACAAATTCACTTTGTACTCTGTGTGATTGATATCGGTATTTCATTGTATTTACATTGATGGATTATGTACTGGAGTAAAAAAACAAGTTTGTTTTCATCCCACACACTCCTCCTAGTTGTCTCCCTCTCTTCTCTACTCTCCTACAAAAATATCCATCTTACTCTCTTTGACTAAACTTGGTTCATCATGTGTTTTGTCAATTCAGTGCTTTCTAACTGATGGAAAAAAATCCGAATAATTCAAGACTTTCATTCAATCAAAGTTCATGTGGATCTAATACATAAAAATATCTGGACTCTTCCCTCTTCACTCTCCACATTTATATACCCTAAGTTTTGGAATATCCCAGTGTACATACATTCGTATACATTTGTAGATAAAAGCTCAACGTTTAAACCTTGCTTCATCTCATCTACTACTATAAACATCACTCAGCTGTCGTCTCCAAGTAAATCAAATGAATTTCTATTTCCCTTAATATTTTATTATATTACTTAACATATTTTGTAGCTTACTCTAGAATCTAGATATTTGGACTGTATACGTAGATATATATATATTCACATTGTATTCATTTCGTTTCGCATTTCAAATTCATCAATTTGAATAACCATAAAACCGTGTATTTCAAAGTACAGTGTAGTCTTCGAGTCTCTGGGAATTATTTGTGTGCGCGCGGAGTTTTCCATTTTGTTAGGAACTTGGGAAATTCTATTGGGAAATGAGGATAATTTGTGTGGAGATATAATATAGACAAAGGTTTCCTAAAACAATGCATAAAATACATATCGTATTTTCTTGTGTATATTGTGGGTAAACTATTTGGGATTGTGCGAGTGGCATCTTATGAAATGCCTTGCTTTTGTCTCATTCAAAACCAGTCTAATGTGATCGGTTTTCAACTGGAACTGGAACTGGGACGGGATCCAGGCATAAATAAAGTTTTACAAACAGTATAGTTGAAAGGGAAATAAATACTTGGCTCAAGTTGAGCCGCTCAACTAATGATAAGTTTCTCTAAGTATACTTTTTCATTGTTGAGATACAAAATACAGTTTAACGGAGGAATTAATAGTTTTATGTGGTCTCAATATGATTTAACAAATCCAATAAACATATATATATACAAAAAAAAGTGGAACTTCTTCAAGAAGTTCCACTTTTTTTGCATATTTCGATCTATTTAGTGAAGAAGTCTTCTTCACTAAATAGATCGAAATATGCAATGAAAATTGCAAATTGTCTCGTCACTGGTTTATAGTTTGTCCATGACCCAAATTCATTCGACAATACAATCGTTTTGCCGTTTTAAACTGACAGTACTCTATTTTTTTTAAACAAAATATATAAAATAAATATGATAATGCATTATATTTGTAATCATGTCAAAAAGTTGTAAATCTCAAACTTCCGGGAGCACTAACACAAAACACAAAACAAAGGCTAGCCATGTAAAATGCAGAAAGGGATTTAAATAATTTATGAGATACTTCAAGTTGTGTTTGACACTTATTGTTCATACATACACCTTTTATTAGCTAAACTTTAGCTGCTAAAGTTGCTCTTTGCTCTTTTAATTTCCATTTAAATTTTAAATACATAGTAAAAAAAAAGCTGAAAAGTTGGGGTTATATAATCTGTCTACACTTGTCCACGTAATTTGTCATAAATCCATATAATTTGGAAATATTTCCTATATGTATTTAATATTTTATTGAAGGCAGTATAAAATAAAGTAGTATTATTGCATTGAGTTATTGTTAACCATTGCCACTGGTAGTTAATAGAGTATATAGTTAGTTAATAGACATTCATTTGATGAATGAATGACTGCGGGGAAGAAAAAAAATGGTATACCGTATATATGATGTAGCGCAACTTATTAACCACTTAAAACAAAATCGCACGATCAACCAATTTATTTTTTCTCAGGTAGGTCAATATTATTTTAATTGAGCATTTCATGATGACTCTTGATGGTATTACAGTGTGTAGTCATTACACCACTATTACAATGATAATACTAATAATATTACTTATGTTCATAATATGTGCTCTCAGTTTGTATAGATGCAAGGTTCTTTGTAAGTGCTGATACATATATAACACCACAGTACTAATAAATCGTCATCATCAAATGAACGTGATGAAAAATTATTAGGTTTGATTGACTGGAGTAAAAACAAAAAAAAAAAAGCCATACGATGTTTACATATGAGCGAAGATGGAGATTGTATATGAATATCATTTCTCATCATCTCGTTCAATCTTGAAAACGATCAAGTGGCAGTGACACTGGACGAGAGACGAATGATTATCAGTGTTCTCATTCATTTTCCATATGCACACAAACACACACAACTTGTCGTTGACCTTTTCTGTCCCATTTCAATTTCCTGGAGTCCTCTAACCTCATCAGAGTAACATTGAAAACTCAATCACGTTCAATATTTTATATACGGCAATAATTCCTATCTGTATATAAAATAATCATCTCAGCATCATCATGTAAAAAGGATCACTTTTTTTGTCGTATCTTCTTCATGCGGCGCCATGTTAAATCATGAGAGCTCTCGAGGTTGAGATCAATTAAACAATAAAAAAAAAATTCGACGAGTATTAATAATTTTATGAGTCCCGTTTTCCGGGAATCCTTATATTATTCTTTATACTTCATCCATATACATAAATACTTGAAACGGAAATGAAATGACAATACATAATAATTTGCAACATTTGTATACGGAGTTCCTTTGTCCGTTGCAAAAAGTATTTATCTTCAGGGTTTTTTTTTTATTGCTGTTCTTTTTTTTACCTGCTGGAAAAATTGGTACACAATGAAAATGATGACAGAGCTCGACTAATTCGCATTTGTATTTTGTTTGAAAAAAATGTAGGTACTTAAGTTTATTTTATAGAAAAATGAATGCCCTGCTTTTTTATCCTGAGTTCTTGTTTCTTGTATTCGTGGGAGTTTTGTGTATTTGTGTGTCTAGTGAAAGGGAAAGGGAAAAGGAAAAGGGAAAACGGCCGCAGTATACAATATATAAAATCGACTCTTTCCTAGTTTCCGTCCGTCCGTATATTACTTGTGCATTGTGCATATATACCTATCTATGTATAGGGAAAAGCTCTCGTATTTTTAAAATCCTTTTTTTTCCACGGCTCCAATGGTAATATCTTGTGATGGGATTAGTCCTGTATACGAACAACCGACCAACTCATTCAAATTGCATGAAGGTTTTATCTACCCTTTTTCTGCATTCATAAACATATTATTAGTGAATATTCATTGAGAGACTCCTCTCTCTACATTCTACAATTCTAAATATGTACATCCCCATATACATGCACGCTCTTACTTCATCGGTAATTCCTGTAGTTTTTTTTTTTTAAAGACAGAGAGAGAGAGAGAGAGAAAGAGAGACGCCGCATCAAAAGATGTAGGGAGAGAAAGAGAAAGAGAAAAAAACCCAAAGACTCTTCCCAGCAACCAGGTGTATAGCTCAAGTATTTAGTAGATGGAATTTGAGTTTCGTACAATGTCTCTACATATAAATGAATTCCAAATTCCAAGCTCATCTTTACGGTGCTCGGAATGAAGTAGAGAGAATAAATAAAGCGAAAGAGAGAGAAAGAGATACTCTCGTGCCAGCTAATTAGTTGCTGATACCTAGAAAGTCTTTCTTGGTAATTAGAGATTACAAATATTGAGACAGGCGGTATAGAAAAACCGTATACACCGTAGTCAGTCTGTCTCTCATGTATGGTTGACACAGCATTCATTGCTCAATCTAGAAAAAAAGGAGCTTTCCCCCCATTATTTTATTTTTTTATTCTCTTCTCAGAAATGTCGACTCTCCTCACTTCTTTTCTCATACACATCAGATATTTTAGGGTGAGTGTCTTTTTTTCTTTTTTTGTGAATTCGGAATATACGATATTCGTCATTTGAATTTTAACCTAATGTCAAAGGTTAAAGATCTCAAGTAGGAACGTGGGTATAGGGATGAACTACAGATATTATTTCACTATCAAAGTTCAATGTTAAATTTTTCAATATAAATTTGATTTTAATTTGCAGAGGAAAATTAAAATTGCTTCTCTTGTGATGAGAGATGAGAGAGCGTATAAATCTGTTCGCTTTCTGCCATTTTTTTTAGCAATGCTTGAGTCTCGCACATACCAAAGATATATCTGTATAGGTAGTGGTAGTAGGTATACCATATATACAAAGTATAATGTGCCCTGTGTCTGTGTGTTTAAGGATTATGGATGAATTTTCCACTATAAGTATACTAATTGTAGAAAAGCAAAAGCAGAGCAATATCTACGCTTCATGTCATTTTGTGTTGTGTGGTCAATTTGAAAAAGAACAAAAAACCACTGGGGTTTTTTTAGTTTTAAGTTTTTTTCCCTCAAAAAAAAAAAAAACGTATTAATTGTTATTGTTGTGGTTAAATTATAGTAATTTTTACTTAAGAACCCATTGAATTCGTGATAATTTGAGTCTTCTTGACGATTTTTGTTTTTGCTAAGATTCTCGAGAGAATCTTTAATCATTACACTTTCTACTCTTGGCTTTTGCCGTTGCCATCCAGCTTGCGACAAATTGATGTACATTCTTCATGTTATTTTGTTTGTCTTTTCTCATCCCATTGTTTAAATGTTCTCACTCTTCGTGGTCTTTTGTTTGTGCGCATATCAATATCGTATGCACATTTTAAAGAAGCTCAAGAACTGCTGTTGTTATTTGTTTTTTTTAAATCTTTGTTCTATTTTATTTAGAATTTCGTAGGGAGATCTGAACTTCATAAACGTGGTAAACGGGGAACATCAATCAGGCATAATAAATACATATGTTAGGTTCCAAGTCATAAATATATAAGAATGCCAAATTGGACTCTACTCCTTTTATTTGTATGCATGTAAAAAGATTGAAGATGATTGACTATATATAGTCAAAAAGTGCATTGTGAATATTCAAAATGAGAATGCGACATCTCCCTATAATTTTTAGCCAAATTCAGAGTGGATCAAGATCTCAAAAGAAGAACAAATTAAAAATAGACGAAGAAAAACTAAGCAAATATATACAGATACAAGTCACTCGCCAGACCCATGAGTAAATAAAGCAAAATCAAATAGCACAATAAAACTTTGCTCGTCATACAGATCATGACTATATATGTCTGGGTACTTTTGTATGTACATTAGTATGTGTATAGTTTAATTAACTAACATTTATATGTATTTAATATGTATATGCGTCTGAGCGTTTTGATTTTTTTTCCCCTAAAAATTTCTGTTCTTCTGCCTGTGAATAGTTTACCTATATAGGAATATTATATTGTATTATAAACCTATAATATGCACATTTATATGTGGTCTGGTAAGAAAAAAAGGGTTTAAGTGGGGAAAAGTTATTAGATTTGACTGATAAGATGTGAGATACAAACTGGCATTTATTTGTATGCACTCAGCTGTGAGTCTATGTATATCGTTGAGGATTCTGCAACATTTCATCTCATCCTTCTTTTGAAAAAAAAAACTCAAAAAAAAAAAAATAATATATATTTTTTTTTGTTCTAGCGTGGAAAACTGTTGTTGACTACTGTGTACTGTCGACTATTATTATTTGCTTTGGAATCCAAGCGTGCAATGTGGAGTAAGCGGGAATGAAATTGTGTGTGTGTGTATGTATATAAATATATATATATGAATATGAGTATTACGATGTTTTAATTGATTCTTTCTACTGATATGTAAGTAGCTAGTTTGCCTTCGGAGCTTGAGTCAAGTTATTTTCTAATCGTCATAATACTTGTATGTAGTGTAGAATCCATGAACATAGCATGTCATGTACGTACATACATATTAATATATCATGAGTCGTCATCCATTGTTTTGTATGCATGTTCTGCTAAGAAGCTAAAGATGATAGCAGCTCATTTCTCTACATTTATATATATATATATATATATATGTATATTTGTTTGCACACATGCATGCTAGAGTATGCAAGTTTGAGCTCAGTATGGGTTAGTAGGTCCCCTGTTACGGAATACTGCATATCGCTCTTCTCTTCGAATTCATTCACCTACATATTACATATTTGCGCTTCTGCACATTAATCTATACCATTTAAACACACACACACATGGGCAATCACTTTTTGAAGGGATTGCCTGTGTGCGTTGTGTGTAGATGTAGATGAGCATCTTGAGTCATGTCTCACGCGTCTTTGTAAATGTTAACTAGCTTCACTAATCGGAATTTAGAATTTATTCAAGTTATATATTGAAAATAGCTGGAAAGAAGGCTATTATGACTACGCAGGTAGATGAAGCTATGGATATCTGTAGGTAGTCTACATATATATATATATATTTGTATGGTATACAGTGGAGTGTGTTGAGTGTTGAGTGTGAAACGTAGTGGGACGAGATGTGTGTGTGTGTGAGCCATTACTTTATTTATTATATACCTATGTATATGTATGTATGTGCTTTCGTTTGGAGCTTTGAAGACAAAGAGGACGTCAAAGCATCTCTCTCTCTCTCTTAAACCTCGAACCGTGGAAGCAGAATAATGTCTTTCAATTACACATCCACTTTTTGTGTTCTCTACGAGTATTTTCACGCATTTCATTCAATGTGTGTGTAAACTATGTATGTTGAAGGAGATGTTTGTTATATATGTTATATGGGGGTACTCGAGTGGTTTTTTTCTTCTTCTTTTTTTTTTTTTTTGAGAAAGAGCGACAGAGAGACAGAGAGAGGAGAGTGAGATTCGTATATGAACATCAAAATAGCATTTTTACACTCACACCTCTCGTCTTCTCATTTCTGCCACAATTCACTCGTGAGTGATTCCCATTTTTTTCTTTAGCTCCTTCTGCCATCATAATTCCATAGAAAATTTATTATGGGTAATGGATTTTATTTGTATTTGTAAAATCTCAACAAACACGAGAGAGAGAGAGAGAGAGAGAGAGAGAGAGAGAGAGAGAGAGAGAGAGAGAGAGAGAGAAAATGGTCTGGATACGTTTTTGTATTATTTATCAGTATTTCTTCTTGTTTTGACAACCTACATGTCAAACACATTACACGGAAAGATCAACACAGTTTCGCTGGTAAAATGTAAAATATGTGTAATATTCTACAGGTAGTCTCAAAACTCTTGTCATGAATGTTGAGTTGGAGACTGAAATACTGAGAAGGAGGAAACGTCAAATATCTGTATTGGAGTTTGTCGCATCGCCATGAATAAAATTGTGCTTTTATGTACGGCAATGCACGGCACGCACTACCCTACACAATTTTTATATATGTAAGTACATACATTTATAAGGGCTTTCAAGGAAATCCAAGGGGAACTTTTTATTAATTTCCCGTATACATATATATAAAATATAAAATGACATTTTCTTCACATGCCACATACAGATTGCTCTCTCATTTCCCCATTCTCAATTCATTCAATTCACTAGACTTGTCTTATTTCGTCGACTGCATATAGAACATAATGAATAATGAAATATGGAGTTTGTGTGCCTGTATTTATATGTATATACATTGTACAACTGAAATGTATAATGGGGGAGACAAAATGGATCGTAAATAATAATAGAGTGAGATTAGTAAAAGGACTCCATCTGTAAATGTGAAATAAATGTGTGTATTGCACACAAATATAAAATATACTTGACGTGTGTATGAAATGTATAAATAGTATTTATTATTTATTAAATACACATATTTTATGTTTCATTTCCTCAAAAAAAATCCTCTACCACCATTTGTGTGTGTTTTTTGGTGCAACACGGCTGCAACACTTTGGTTCCATTTCAGCTTTTGAATGGGATGGATATATAGAAAGTCATCATAAAATGGTTGTGAAATGTGAAATGAAGGACTTACATTTTCAACTATTCATTCTTATACTGTAGTCATTGTTACCAAAGTAAAGTCTGAATCTTGGAATGCCATCATCGTCTGAATTGAATTGAAAAATCATAATTGATTAGGAGCCGTATCATTCGTGTGGATTACGCAATTATTATTACTTTTTTTTGCAACTAGGTATGTGTGTACCCAAATAGACTCTCGAACACACTCGTTTATTCTTAAAAATACATTACATTTAAGTTCAGGAATACATGGGAAATGACTTCTGATGGGGTGTGTGCCGGTGTGGAGTCTAAACACTCTGTTTACTACGTAGTGCGTACACAATACACGAGTACACACAGGAAAGTGTGATTATATATAGTCAAAAGCATATAAAGTATACCGTTTAACGTATATGCATGCTGATTCCTCTGTAGATCCATTTACTACGTACACGATTATTGGCATTTACCGGGGAAATGTTTAGAGTTGAAAAGTCAAAACCACTGTTCAAATGGCACTTGATGTGTGAGCACAATGCGTTTTTCTTCAGCTCTTAAAACATTTTACACATAATAGGGAAACGTCTGAAAACTGAAATACACTTTAAAGGATTTTTAATTAAGGGTTAGTTAATAGACTCATTGTGGCAGTAATTAATTCACTGTGTAAAAAAATTAAAACTGTTTTAATTGAGGTAGAAAATTGTGATAGAAAAAAAAGTCCTCGTGCACAAAGTTCAGGTCATCAAGTTTTCAGATTTTCTGTTTTCTGTTGTTTCCCTTATTTTGTGGTACAATGGACGGTGTGGTCAATACGAAACAAATGTATATCTTAGGTATACGAACAGTTGAAAAACCTTTACAAAATATTACTTAAATGATTTTGTACAGGATGTGTTTATTATACAATTACTTGAGCAAATTGCTGTACCAAACTCCATTTTATTCTGTATACTGCAAATTTGAATGGCCGTATGCGAATAAAGGGCAATCTTTGCCTGCTTTCGCTTAAGTAATGAGATTTCTTATCGCGTTTTTTAATTTATGAAAACTATTAAAAGATTGCTCAGATTTGGACAGTGGCCACATTATTATATTATTATGTATGATTATGAGCTTATGATGAGAGAGTGTATAATGTTTTCTATATATTATTATACGGATACGATCGACATGAATGACTCTCGTGATTAATTCACTTGCTAATAGCTTTATTCTTTCCATATTTAATCTTTACTATAATCAGTCTTGAGTCGGTAGACGTGAAGATGGGATCCCTTGACTTCCTGTCACTTTTTCGTGTGACGTTTTCTTTCAGTGGACACATGAAATAGAAATTTTGAAGTCAGATTGTGAATAACCAAAGACTTTTTTTATACGTTCTCTTATTATTTGTATTTGTACGTATGCTCTTCCTTTCGTTCCCGTCTCTCTCTCTCTTGTGCGGCGATTTTCTAAATTGAAAGATAGATGACAGAAAAAGTCAAGTCACCTGAAATTGGCAGAGAAATTATGAAAGTATAGAAGTTTATACTTTGAATTTCAACTGGGAAGGTGAAAAAAACAACCTTTGTATTGAATCTATATTTATTTATATGTTTATTATGACATTACTGATCTGATGTACATTCTACTATTGAAACTTCATCATATTATATTGTATGTTACAGACAATGTAAGGTTCGACCAGTCAGAAATATCAGAGGAAACAAAAAAATTCTTTAATTAATTCAATGGGGATGGACGACTCTACATTCTACACATAAAAATCAAACGGATTTTTGGCTTCGAATGGAATTGAGGTTGAAATAAATAAAGTACTCGCTCGTTGAAATTAATAATCCACCAATTCAAAACGGTCTAAATGTTTAACTACTATACCTACGTAGAATCAAATATAGCAATGTGATGACCATACAAATTTACAGATGTATCTTACCTATACAGATGCAAACTTGAGCATGACGATTAACAATTTTTTCGGTTCACTTTTTCTACTCAAAAGCCTCAACCGACAACTGTTTACATTTGTACGCGCTGCCTTTTTTTCAAATATGTGAACTGACAGTATTATGTTAGCATGTGTGTTTGGAAATGTAACATGTACAAAAGACGTACATGGTCATTTTCTTGTTAAAAGATTTTTACTCTGAAAGTCTGAAACGTTTTTCTTTTCTTCAAGCATATGTAAATGTAAAGGAGCTCGTCAGACTTCCCACAGTGTATAGCTGCAGAGTGCAGGTGCAGAGTGCAGACGTACTCTCTATCCACAGTCCACGCCACTTTTCTTTTTCTGAGCCAAGACGCGTAGCGTATGAGTTACCCTTGATATT
>JAIUND010003281.1:0-16654 GCA_034699125.1 Gisinianus flammeolus
GATGGCGAGATTCCATTTGCACTTATGTATACAGCAAGGAACTCTGCAAGGAAAAACTTTTTCTGTGGGCGGAGCCATTAAATTCACAAAAGTCCATAAAGTTTTTGGATGGACTGTACTTTTGTGGTTCATTTCGTCGGAATCCAATAAAACACCATTTTACGCATTTCTCTTGGGAATTCCATTCCCATATTTTTTGTAGATGCCTGTAGGGAGTCTCTCTCATAAACACGATTGCTCCAACGAGGATTCGAACACACAAGAAAAGAAAAAAGGGAGTTGTGGGATAGCAGCATTGGAAATTCCAAATTCAAATTCAAATTTATCTGGATGATTCAATATGGAAACGGGAGATTCAATCCAGTTTCCAGTTTCCAGTTTTTGGTGTGGACGGGAAATTGTACTTTGGTAACAGGAAAAGGGTTTGAAATGGAGGGTTTTTGAAAAAAAGGAAAAGGAAAAAAGGGTTTAAAATTTACTGAGATAAATTTTAATTTGATTTGAATGTAATTTCCACCTTGTACAACTTCAATCAAAATCAAATGTACTGCCGACAAATCTCTCGGAATATTCCATGTCTGTTGTACAACGAAATAATGAACTCAATTCAAATCGTAATTTTGACAGCAATGTTATTCCATCTCCGTCTACATACGGAGAAATCACAGTAAATGACGTTCTCAGGAATTCAGGAATGACAATCCAATGTCACATTGACAATAAAAATTCTTTGAATATCGTCTTTATCTGATCTGAGCTGGCTTTCTGTACAACTGGAAAGGGAAAGTTCAAATCTCAGAAAAAGCATGTCCAAAATGTCCTTGATCATGACTTTAGCCACAGAGTCAATAGGTAAATAATAGCAGCAAAAAAGATGAAGGCATGGAGAGAGTTGAGTAACAAAATTTGTTACTTAATAAAAAATGAAAGGGAAATTCTTGGCATTCCCAGTTTGCCAAATTTTGAAGGTAATTAAAAATGACGTACGAAGGATGAGGATGATACAATACCTCGAAGCTCTTTGTGGTGCTCCTCATTTTGTCATTATCCTCCTTCATGGGATTGACATTGGGAATGTGGTATTTGTACACTCGTATTTTAACTTTGTCCCAAGTTCCAAAATACAAAAGTAAATACATAGAATGAGGGAAGAAAGGAGACGTGATGAATGAATAGATCAGGAATCTCTTTCATCCCTCCACTTTCCCTTTTCTGTTTGTCTCCTCCTCCGCTCAATTCCCATTTCATTACTCTTTGTACAATATTTAAGTACATATAGATGTAGGTATGTGTGCAATTTTCATAACACATTTTCTTTGTTTGTTTTTTTCTCGCTATTCTCCAGGGACAATGAATACAGCATTGGGGGGATTCATGAGCAGCACCGTTGGACCTGGAGTTGCAACTGCGTCGAGTACTTGGAGTCCATTGACTATGAGTCCGGGGAGTACAATTCCAATGACAATGGAACACATGGGAATAGGAATAGGAATTCCATACCCATTTTTACAAAATACCACTTCCATCGGAGTCGTTTCCCGTCCAGGTCACTCCGAACATCGCCTTAATGAAGTCCCAGCCAAAAAGAATCATCGGAATCCTGGTCAGAACAGTACAAAAGAGAGTTTTGTGACAGCGATCACCTCTGATTTGGACTCCTCAGAGAATTCCCATCATCATCCCACTCAAAATTCAGACAATGACGTGGACAACGACAAGGACAACGAGCATGGATTGGATTTTAATTTGGGTGATGAGGAGGCGTTAGGGAATGTCCGTCAAATTGAAATACAACTCCCCGGAACAATGGACGACTGGAACTATTCCAGTGTCAATTCGAATTCAAATGCAAGTGGTGCAGGTGGAAGAACGTTGGGCTTTGGTGTTCCGAATTCTGCTCGGTCTCTTCAGATCGTTCACTATTGCTTTGGTGTTCTTCTGATCTTTATTGGACTGGCTGGCTCTTCCGGCAATGGACTTGTTCTCTACGTGTTCACCAGGTATATACATTTCATTCAAATATATATATATATATCGTCTGTTAAGTTCACAAACGAACCATAACGATTTTCCTTAATTTGCGGAAATGCTACGACTGCGTCCGTCTTTGTGGGTAAAATTCTGAAAAAATTCAGGGTGACAGAAAAGGTCATGGCAGACAATAATGTCGAAGGACCCAAAGCTCCATCTCCAGCCGTTTGACCTTTGGAACAGGTCAACGAAATTAAGGAAAATAATTATAGTTCGTTTGTGAACTTAACAGACGATATATATATTTCCATGTCCATTTCATCTCCACAGTTGTCCACATCTTTTCTCTCTTTCCATTGTATTTTGAGCCTTGTGATTCGATATGCGACATTCAATACGGAATCGGATTTACATTTTTCTTTTCACTCTCAATTTGACATTTGAGATGGAAAATCAAGGAGAATGGAAATTGTTTACATAAAGAATGCCCACGTATAAATTTCCCATGTACAGTATTAAAATTTATCATCATTATTTCCTAAGAAATCCTATCAAAACTCCACCCAGCTCATGTTCGAAATTACATGGAAAAAAACGAAAAAAATGGTAGCACATGTGGAATATGTACATGCTGACTCTTTACTAACGTTTCCCCAGTCTCTAAACTGATTTCACACTGTCCCTTGTGCATTCAAAAAATCCATTGCCGTACGGATTTTGTTTGTAGTCATTTCCTCCCAGTCCTATAGTCAACTAAGCAACAAGTCAAAAAATGCGTTCAGAAAAAAAGGAACTGAATTAATTTTAATTGAATTTGAATGGAACTTGTTTTTTTTGAGCACCCACTCAAACATTCATGGAGAAAGTCATTTTGACCATTAGTTTACATTTGGTATCAGAAGGATATTAAATAAAGGGCATTGGGGCACATCATTAAATAGAAGCATTTCAATTGTAATTTGGAGCGGGCTCCCTGAGAGAATTCATGCATAGGATTAGGAGAAAGTTGTATAGTTTTATATCCAAACGTAGAATTTGTGAGTGGGCTGAGCCTACTCTCGTCATCATTGGGATTGAATTTGAATTGTTTGTAGAATCGGATTGAAAATTCAAAGGCATGCTTCGCGAGCGTTGAAAGAAAAATCCAAATTCAATTCATTGAACTAAGCTTGTTTGTACTTTCCTTTCACTCTCTCTGCGGGATAAAAACAAATAAAATATGTCAGTATAAGCTACGGAGTTTTTTGTAGTCTGCAAAGGCTGTTGAACTGGATAGCGGAAATCGAACACACAATTAGAATGTTAATCACTTTCGAGTCTCTAGAGCAATTCCTTTGCTTTCACTAGTCGTTTGTGTAGTCAAGGGTCGTCTATTACACAGAGAGAGAAAGAGAGAAAGAGAACAAGAAAGAAAGAGAAAAATGGGAGTTCAACTAAAGTTAGATTTCCAAACTTTCTTCATTTTCTCCCTTTTCCTCCTCCACACTCAACTTTCAACTTTCAACAAACAAATAAAAAGGAAAGTACGAAGACAAAGGCAAATAAAAACCGGGTTTGATGGACATTTAAGTGGTTGGAAAAGAAATCTGTGGGGTAGGTTAAGAAATCATAATAGGGGAGCCAGGGGCAATAACATGCACTGGTTTCATAATTAATTTTCTCCGAAACTATGGTTTTTTAAAAAATAATTTATAGACTCATGGAAAGCCCGGTCAAAATACGTTCTTAATTCTATGAAGTCATTAGAGGGATTTTCATTTTTCCTAGGTAAAAAATTCGATTAAGAAAAGTAGCATAATTTTGGCTAAAAAATGTTTTTTGGGGGTTTTTCCATAAAAGACCTTCCGAAAAATTGGTCTTGCACAGGAATGATAAGTTGTAAAATTCTCAAACGATCTGAGTACAACAAATTCATGTCGCTTATTTACTTTTCTTTCGTTGTCTTCTAAAAAATGACAAACAACGAAAAAAAGTCTTCTCGTAAAACGGATTGCATGTTTTTGCCCCACGTAGTGTTAACTGGAGATCCCTTTTCTAATTCCAATTAAACCATGTATCTTAAACCATAAATATGGAAAGTCATTTACGACAGTGATTGACGAAAGTCCAATCTAGTAAGCAATAGAAATTTAGACCTTTTACAGCCCCTGTGGATGCTGGTAGGAATTAAAATTTAAAGTGCATGTTTTTGCCCCCGGCTCCCCTACCAGATTTCCTATTATGTTGCATAATATATTGAAGTTGACATTATTGGGTGGATGTGGAAGTGTGTCTTGTCTCTTGTCGTTGTTAACTTTCAAAAAATCTCATTTCTGTCTTTCTTTTGAGTCGAAATGGTCCCTTTCCAAAAATGCTTACATGATAAAGCTTTTATCATAAAAGTATCCAATTGAACTTTGATCAAGGAAATCTTCGCGTTTACAAATTTTTCATGTGGATTTGAAATTTAAAATGGCCAACAAAAAAAAGGTTAAGTGGAAAGTATTGTAGAAGAAGAGAGAAGAGTCATTTCAAATATTTGTGAATTTCTTCTGTTCTTTAGTCTTTCTTCGATGCTCAGTTTTTTCGTTCTCGCAAAATATTTCAACAGTACTTTAAAAAAAAAAAAAAATAAAGCGGGGAGAAACATTTCTTCACAAGTTCTGTCCACTTTGAAGCGTTTCTTGAAAACATTCCAAAAGAAGTTTTTTTGGGTGGGGCGAAAAGGAGGGGTTGCAATGTAGGGTTTTGATATGTTATACATATTCTAAGGGAGAAAGTAGAGAATTTTTAAAATGCGTACAAATATTTTTCTTCATTCTAAAAACTTTCGATGAGAGACAAGCATGTACATTTCCATAAGATATCAACGGGTTGTTTTAATGTTCAAGCGGAAACGTTGTACTTCAAATTTTTCCGTCTATAAATAAACTGTAAAACTAGGAGAAACTTGAAACTAAAATTTTACATGCGTTGAAATGTCTGGAAGCCTAATAAAAACGAATGCACACAGGGATCCCTAATCAAATACAAGGAATTCTTGGAAGAATCATTGAAATTGCCATCGTGATCATAGTTACCTGTCTCAATCTTTCCCAGAAATCTATATTTCACCAAAGATCCAACCAGACCGGAAAACGAAATACATGGGAAATTCCAAGTCAAGAAAGTTTGAGATTGAGAATATCAAGCTAATGAAAGAAAATCGAAAAAAAGGTAGGTAGCGGACAAAGTACACACATAACAACTTATATAAAAGACATGATGAGAAAAACAACTACAGGAAACGGTAATTGAGCATTCAATGTCAACGTTTTACCTTTCCTTTCAATGTCCGGAAAGGAGTTTCTGGAAAAAAATTTGAGATTGGGGCTGGAACTGGTTTCAATAAAAATCTATAGATATAATATCTCTCGAGCAACCCACTTAAATTAGTTTTAGTCAAGCGAGGAATCCTTTTGTTTCAAGTTTCAAGAAGTTGGAACATAATATTCCAAAATTTAAATATGTATTCCCATCATCATCATAATCTAAAAGATACAACGTAGCAGGATGCCGGATTTCTCAATTGAGAACCCTGTACAAACTTCATCAAGAGTTTTCATTTGTCGGAATTGGAGTGAAACTATCAAATTCCTACCGGGGAAAACGAAAATCGAAAATCGAAAAAAAAACAACAAAGAGGAGAAAATGAGCTACCGGTATACAGAAGAAAATCTGCTCGCCTCCTCCTTTACTTTACTTAACAATACATGGACCATCTTATAAATTAAATGTACATCTTACAGGAGAAAAGATGACTTTTACATTCGAGAGTTTCGAGAAAAGCCTTTTGTACTCCCCCCCGTCTCCCTGCCTGTCTTCTCATTTTTTATTCTATAAAGATACAGATTCACCTTGAGAAAATAAATGCATTTTATTTATAGTATTCTTTGACTTGTCATCATTACTTGAGATATCGATCACAAGTCTCGTCTCAACTCTCCGCTTTTTAAAGTATGGAACTGGAAAGGGAGTCCATACACTATACACACACACACCACAGGACCAATGAGAAAAAGCAAAAGGGAAAATTGAATAATTTCAGTTGCTATTTGATGTACTGTACATAGACTGTTGTCGTAGACTGTATCACTTCATACGAAATAAATAAATCATATGCATCATCAGAGAGAGAGAGAGAGAGAGAGCAGTCACTCCCTCGCAAAAGTATTTACAGTACAAAGGAAAATCCTCAACCAAGTACTTTCTACATACAACTGTTAAGTACTCAACTCTGATACCATTTCGATCTTGAATGTAGACAGACGGAAAAAACAGCACGGAGTCAAATACCAAATACATACAGAGAAATCCTAGTCTGATAGTTTTTCATATCTCATATCCCTCTGAACGGTAAGTGCATGAGAGTAAACCCTTCATCATTGAAAATACAGATGAAATGATCCTCGATTGCTTCTACACTGTACATGTGGTTGTCGATTGTACAATGGATTGTAGATTGTTGGACGGTTACCGACATCCTTTGCAAATGTCGGCATTTGATTCTACATTTGTTGCTTTGCTCGGCTGTACTCAGTTCATTTATACGAGAATAAATGTATCGTACGATACAATGGGAAAAGGAGGCTTCCTCCCCTCTCTCGCTTTCACCTTCTCTTTAGAGTTTAGCACTTCTTATAGAAGCAGAGCGTATACGATATTTCTCTGCTTTTTTCAGTCAATAACCCGAGTTCCATACACACTGAATTCATTCTCATTCCATTCAACCGTGGCACTCCTCCGTTGAAAATCTCCAGCATTCAGAATTCTATAGAATTCCAAGTGAATGCTTTTGTGAACTTAATGCATTTGCACTCATTTGATTCTACAGCATGTTGTAAAGGCTAAAATATGTACAAGTACAGTTGCTCCACCGTTACACGCTCACGTCTCTCCTCTCTCTCTCTTTCATAAATGTACACACGTGCAGACAATTGACGCGAAGGGATATTTGATTATGTACATGTAGAAATGCGTTTTTGCGTTTTTTTAATGGGGTACATTACGTCGTTTTAGAGGAATCGAGTTGGAATTTTTGTGGGTGAGGTAAACTTTTGGTATCTCGGGATTTTACTTTATTTTTGGATGTGAGGATTGTAAATATCGTAAGTGTTATTGTTTAGAGAAATGTGGTAGGGAGCTCGCATTGTCCCAAGGACATTTGAAATTAATGAGTCATGATCCATGTCATGGAAAACATACATAGATACTTCCATAAAAATACTGCACGGAATCTCTCACGTTTCTCCTCTATTGTCAACTCTTTGTCGTCTGTAATGTATTTTCAAATGATTTTCATATATAAAAGTAGTTCAATCAGATTTCCATGTGAATTTGCCGTTTCTGGATCTGATTCTGATGGGGGACTGTTGATTTTGCCCATGAATAATTTGCAAATAAACCGAAAGAGAGAGAGAGAGAGAGAGAATAATCACTTGTGGCTCACCTATTAATATGTAAATATATCTGCATGCCCACCTGACTTGTTTTGCATTTCACAAGAAACTCCCACTGCGTAGAAAAAACAAATTCTGTATCAACATCGAACTTACAGATTACAGACTGTGGCTGAGAAACGTCATGTCAAAGTCAAAAATTGCCCTACTCCATGTTTTACTTAAAAAGCCTTGAGCTTTCATCAACATATGAAAAATTGCATTGAAAAATTGAGAGATTTGAATTTCAGATGAGTTACACATACGACAAATGAATTATATTTGCTTTTGTAAACAAACGACAGAAAACCTGTGTATGTGTGGGAGTGTAATTAATTAATGTGCGAAACGAAATTCGCCATGTCTTCTTGCACAAATCATAAAGTCAGGATTCACGTTTGGATTTTCACGTGACCGACTTTTTCGCTCATCTTACTCAGACTGACTGTTGACTATATGTACTTCAAAATAAAACGAAAAAATGTTTGATGATTTCTGAGAAATCCGGGACCAACATATTGCATAATACATATAATATTATAGAACAGTCGGGACTGCTATTTCATATTTTGTATCATATTATTACATAAGACACGAGGCTCACGGTTTTTCTTCACTTCTCTTTCTCGGGTATTTATGAGAAATAAAATGACGATGCAGTGAACATGTACATATAGGACAAGCTCATAAAAATTCATGAGGATCTCTAGTGTTTCCCCTTTTCCCCCGTGGGTACACGTGAATTTAGTGAGTGAACTACTGGATTCCAGTTTGATGCACCCACACATATACTATATAATAATAATAATAATAATACTATTACATCTCCACATTATTCCAACACATTTCTATGTTTACATACTGGACTTACTTTACCCTCTGCCGTCATTGTATACTTGGAAGACTCGACTAGGAATGTCACTAGAGCGGAAATGCAAGTGAATGACACGAGTGATCGAGAAGTCCTCGGAAATGCAAGTGATCGAGAAGTCCTACTATTACGGCAAATGGAATTTCAAAACATTGCTAATTTATTTTGGTTACATAGATTTATTTAAATTTAGAGTTGATTTGAAAATAAAGGCTCTATCAGCATGTCACACACCTGCGATACATTTGTTTTGAAAATTCCAAACTTTAATAATCAGTGCAAAGGCCCTTGAATAGTGCATTGGGCCCACTGTGTAACGTATAAACGTGCGGAGTCATTTTCACTGGCAAATTGACTATTTACATAGTCAAATTTGTAAGGCCTCGCTGTATAACTCTGATAATTGCCATAAAATGGAGATGAAATGAATCGGCATTCGAGATTCGAGAGTTCAATTATAATTAATTAGACTTGGTGGAATCCCGTTGTATTCATAAAGTACGCATTTCTTATAGTACGGCAAAAGACTACAAGTTGTTCGTTCGTGAAGGTTTTTTTTTTTTTGTATGTTCCATGCAGAATATGCAAATTATTAATAAACATACAGTGAGATGAAAAATTCACTCAAATCAAAAAATAATAATACGAATATGAAGCCTTTTTCTAGACTCAAACGAGCATTCATTTTTTGGCCAATTGAATTAAAGATTCAAGATGGATTCATCCAAGAGCGAAAATGTACAAAAAGCATAATGATATTCAAAGAATTGAGTGTGCGTAGTTAGTAGTTATATATAATCAACCAATTAAGCTTGGGCAAACATACGAATAATCGCATAGCCAGTTGACTACCCAGAAAATTTTAGAAATACAAAAAAAAGGCAGTCATTCAGACAAATATAAGTATTGTATTATATTATATTTTCCCTCTCTTTCACTTTCTTTCTTTACCAATTTCGAACTTGGAAGGAAATGAAGAGGAAAAGACGTACGTGTACAAATCATACTTATTGTTACATGCATAGTTTTTTGTACAATTTCCGAGTATAGTTTTGTTCATTTGGCTTTCACATTTGAACCTCAAATTAACTCTAGAGTCTGGACTCGCTTTGGTCTAATAAACAATTGGAATTCGATTCGATGAATCTTCAATAGTAAACCCACCTCCATAAATTCTATCATAAGAGTTATACAGAAATATAAATCTGCATATGTATGCATAGAAAATTTCCTTATCATTAAATCACGTTTCTGAATTATAATTGAAGCTCCATATTATATTCAAACATTATTCCGAGTTTTTTCAGATTAAAGTACATATTATCATACGATTTTATGCGTCGTTTTTTCCTGTTTTGCCCTTTTTATATAGTTTTTCCATTGTTTTACATTCCATTGTGTTTTTTTACATACAACAAGAAAATCTTTGAACTTCCTGTCAACAACTTTTTAGATGTCTAAATGCGTTTATTCAACTTTCTTTTTGAACTTTCTTAGGGGACAATTCAAAGTTTCAAACTTATTTTTTACTATTTTTAGCAACATTCAAAATGAAAGGATTCGAGTTCAACGGTTTTCAGGGTATACTTTCAGTTTGTACTACAATTTTGTACACAATTCACATGAATTTGAGTGGAAATATTTACTGTGACATGTGATAAATATAGTTGATGAAATGAAGGAATAATTCCCTAGCTGGAATCCAAATTTGCAGTAATGCAAACAGTGAATCACAGCCTGAAAATGTAGATCTGGAGAATAATAATGTAGATCTGAAAAACATAAAGTTAATTGAGTGTGAGCATGTTTGTGAGTTCACTATAATAATATGTAATTCCCTATATACATTTTATTAGTACTGGTTTCCTTGTAAGGGCATCAGACAAAAGTTTCTCTGTATTGTATTAATGTGTGTATTTTTAGGACTGTAAAAATAGTTCAAAGGAATCCCCAAATCTCATGTAGTAATGAGCAAATTCCATGGAAAATGAGGCAAAGACCGAGAAAGAGATTATTTTTACTACATATATGTATATAAAATAATTCATTACGGAATGGGCTTTCGGAGGGTATTATTATTATATCGATTATTATTATGTTCTCATGGACATGTCTATTCTTTTTATGTACAGGTACCGAAGACTTCGTGGTGGAGGTCAACCCCTTATTTTGAGCTTGGCCAGTGGAGATTTTGCCGTCTCCATTCTTCACATTCTACCAGCTTACTCCTCTTTTACTGAGAAATGGGCTTTTGGAAGTCTTGGTGAGTTCCCCCCCTTACAATTTCCTAATTTATCTTCATTTTCATCTTTCAGCTCCAGTTTGCCAGTCTTCCAGTTTCATATCAAATTAAATTTTCGTCCTCGGTCCTTGAGCTTATCCATCCACATGTCTGAACATGAAACATTTTGACGTGATTAAAAAAAAGTCTGAAATATGTGTGAAATCCTTTTCTCTTTTCTGCTCTTGTGAGAAACCCATTTCTGTAAGTATACACAAAAATTCTTGACGTATTTGTACAGAATCCCGGATGGAGTTTTTTCCATAGAGCATTTTACAGACACTTATGAAAAATATGAGAGGATTTTTTCGAGTGACTTGTAAAACAAGCTTAGAATTTGGAAAACAAAAGATAGGACTAATTGCTAGGTAATATACAGTAATACCCTAGACATTTGCATGGAAAAGAATACTGCCTCGTAGATAAAGACTAATTGAGATCGAGTGCGCCTTTCCAGATTATTTCGAGTCTTTTTTTTTTATCAGAATCACATTGAGTTCTCGGGTTTTAATTGGACAAAAGGAAGTGGGCGTTCTGAAGTTTTTGCTTTTGGTTCCTGTCAAGTGTTGTTTTCGTTCATTTCATTGGGATCTCCAAATATGAATATGAATAGTAATACGTTTTTATGATGATGCTTGTGTTTGCTTTGTCTCGTACTTATCATGATTATAGAAGAAATAATAAAGAAAAACTCAATGACACTTTCATTTAATGATATCCCCCTACACAGGATGCAGTTTGTACGGTTCTTTGGTTGGACTCTGTGGGCTCGCTAGCCTTTTGACTCTTGCGGTCATAGCAGCCGATCGATTTAGTGTCATTCTTGGACGCCCAATTGAATGGCTTGCTGGAAAAAAGGTAGTACACACACCAGGTTTTTTTTTTGTTTGTTCGTTTTGAAGAGCTTTATATACATTGTATAGCGTTGTACATAGAAAAACAAACACACACGCACATACATATTTCACAGCACTTACCACTTATTGCTTTCCCCCTTTCGACTTTAGGATATTTGTGCTTTTGTACTTTCTCTCGCACTTACTCCTCTTCATTTGAAAACCGATAAATTTTACACTCAACACTGAAAACTGAAAATATAGTGAAACCAGAATCTTTTCGGACCACCCAGAAAATCCTTTGGATGGTGGTTGACCACCGACCATTAACCCTAAAAAAAAGTGGTAATTCACCATCAAATCATTTCCACCGTCGTCCAAGGCAATAAAATGATGACCCTTGCTCAGTTCTTTCTTCTTTTGGTCTTCCGTTCTCACTCTGCAGCCGGGAATTCAATTTAAAATTGAAATTGAAGTTACAACAAGAAAATCGAGAGATCCCCTATTTTTATGCTTACAACAAATTGAATCGAGAAAGAAAAAAAAGTGGTTTTAGTGGAATTCAAATTCAAACTTAATAGTGTGGAAACGCTATGCTAACAATACAAAAAGGATTTGTTGGGACAACGTCGTGTTTTTTATGTGTGTGTGTGTTGGCGTTTGGAGAAGGAGAAAGAAAGAGAGACTAAAGTAGAAAGTACGTTCAACCGTCAATGATTTAAGGATAATTCGGTTCGATGAATTTCAAAAAACTTTCACTTACTTTCACCGGATTCGCACTTTGTCCATAGTACTGGGAGGATTCCAATTGATATTTACAATCTCTATAGTGAATCCAAACTACATATTTACATTTACTTAACCATTCCTTTCTTTCTTTCAAAACCAGAACAGATGACATAAACCTAGACTTTAATCAACTGAACTCGCATGATCCGGTGCTCAAATTTCCTCGTAGAAAAAGAAGAAAATCAGTCAATTCATTATCTCGACATTCGTTTCACAATCAAGTCCAGCAATCAAGTCTCAAGTGAAATTTATCGAAAACAAATCCACACGGGCCGTTATTTGCATTGGGATTCTAATCAACCAATTAATCGTAAGCTTTCTGGACTAAACTCTCTATTGAACTGAGCATTCACTGTATGTGATTCCGGCTCAATCCAAACACAAATTCAACATCCTCATAGAAATCTTCCTACAAAAAAAGTATACCATAAGTCTCATCAACTGACCTTCATTTTATCCACGTGCCAAGTTCATTTTCAATCCGCATAATAAATGAAGGGAAAAGCCACCACAATTCACATAATAGACATTGCATTGAAATAACTATCGGTTTAAGTCGTACATACCTTTTTGCCAGGGAAATCTTTTGAGGTTTATCTACATTAGCCAACTCCAGTATTTGGAAATCCATTTCCCCCAATAAAATCTCATGTGCTAACTCAATTAACTCAACTAATGGAAATGACACAATTCAAATTCCGGATTCTGGATTCTGGGGGTTCCTGGAAGGAGATTCAGACATTATACATAATGGGTCTTAATCTTGTAGAACACTCATCAGCCTTCCTTTTATATTATTATTCCGCAACATCCTCACAAGTTTCCTCACTCCCTCTTCCATTGTTTCTTCATTTTCAGGATAATTTTTCTAATCCGGATATTTCCATGTCGATGACGACAGACGAGAGACGGCACACGTATTTCTAGCACACGCTTTCACTTGTATCCTTTCAATTGCGGATTCTGTACTACCGTGCAATTAGAAACTCTCTAATAACATAACAATGATTATAAATGTCTTTTTAATATAGGTAATTTGAAATTTGGTAATCGTTTTTCCTTCTATAACAATTTCTCCATATCCTCCAGATTTCCCTGTGTATAGATAATTTCAATGGAAATCTCGTGGACTTGACTTTTAGTAGTGAGAAAAAAACTTATGTCATGCTGTGAACCACTCGAGAGAAAGAGATAATTAAATCCTGTCTCTTTTCAGCTTTTTCAACATTTAGGTTTGTAGGTTTAGTTTTTGTGTTGGTGAAGACCTACAAAAAATCTCATCTCTCGTAACTTGAGACCACACACGACCCCACACAATATCCCACTATAAAGACAACCGCCGCAATTCAATAATCACTCTTCATTTCAATCTATATTATTACCAGAGGACTCTCCGAACCCAAAGCTATTATGTAATTGTATTGCAACATGAACAAATCTAAACGGATTGTATGGATTGTATTACAGAGTTTCCTTTTTCTTCACCCATTTTTCACCATCACCGTAATATGTACAAAGGAAACGGGAAACGTCACAAAAGGCACATTCCGGCCAACGTGACTTGTTTCGGATCCGTATTTCCTATTTTACCGTACTAAGACGAAGAAAAAACTCTGCCCTTTACAGGCGCTCCGCAGCAAATCACACATTTTCGGCACGTCGTCCAAAAACAATCAATTAATGTGATAAAAAAGATCGATTCAAGGATTATGCAAATCCACAGTTATTAATGGAAAATTAGACCTCACGGATATTTTAACCAAACGAAAAAATGATTTAAATTTAATAAACTAGTTGAGGAAACTGAACTGAATAATCAAAAATACTAAGAGGCTAAAAATAAGAATGCTGTTTGGAAAGATGAACTCTGATTTTCCACATTTCCCTTTGTTAGCTATTACTTCAGTTGGAATTCAGAGTCCGTTCAAAGCAAAGATCTTTCTGCACCCTTTACATACAATGCATTTTGTATTATTTGACACGTCAGCATGAAGTATAAAGGGAAGAAAATGGATTCTGTCTGGATTCTGTCTGTATGATGACAAAAAGCTATTGAGGAAAGTCGAGAGTTAGTAGTTGGGAGTTGAGAGTTGAGAGTTGAGAGCTGAGAGGATTTTACCAAGTAAAATCCCCTAAAGCTGGACTCTCGACTAAAGTTACAAAGAGAGTTCAACTCTCGGGATTCAACTTCCCCCAGCTGCTTTTCAAGTCTACAGATATAAACTGACCCTCTCTTTCTCCATCTTTTCTTCTACCTTCAAAACTTTTATGTACAAAGTCACTCCTCGACACACAAAAAAAAATGAAAGGGATATATTTCATGCTCAATCTCAATCTCATTCTTACATCCGAAACCCCAGAATCCATCTCCAGTGTGTCTTTGCGTGTATTTCTGACACAATGGAATTCCATTCTGAGAAAGGAATAATCCCAATCTCTTCAATATCAATAGAGAGAGGTCAAGAGTCTACAAGCCCAACGGCTTGAGTTTCCTAACAATGCCAAACAAATACTAATACTTTGACTCGAGGGGAATCCATTGATATTGCTACGTCAGCAAAAAACATTCATTGTCCGAATGCCATATTGCAAATACAGTGCAAAATGATGGAGTTGACGTTGCACACCAAGAATAACAAGGAAAATAAAAAAAATGACGAGTGAAGAATATAAAAAAATATCCTGCAGACAAGGATGACACTGCTTACAAACTATCACTGTGACTTTCACTTTGTCATTTGTCTGTTGCTGTGTGAGTGTGTTTTCAAAAGGACAGAGACGTGTTCTCCTCACCATGCATATAGACAAAAGCCTTCGTGGGAGACGTGACTTTCTCTTTGGAGTGGTGAAAGTCCGTGGTTACTTTCACTTTTTTTCTACTGACTGTTCAAATAGACGATGACAAATTGTACAGAGAAAGAGAGAGAGAGAGAGAGAGAGACAAAGGGAGAAAAGGAAAAACGGATTACTAAAGATTTGGGATAAAATGATATGCGTTTATTGTTTTATTGTTTCTCGCTCTCTCTATCAGTTCTCTTGTATGTATTTTCCTTTTGTGTTTGAATCATTTATATGGTGATTGAATGAATGTTTGGGCTCGTGTCAGTCCCTTGTAAAAAAAAAATCAAATTCTCCTGTCAATCTCCTGTCAATTACCTCTTGAGATAAGAAATGCGAGAGAGAGTGGTTTTTTTTTTTTGCTTCTTTTTCTTTGAATTAATTCAAATGGATCCTAAAAATTTGTCAGTTCTCAAGAGGAAAAAGAAGAGGATGAAGAAGGAAGTCGCTGACTGTTTGTATATAGGCTTGATTTCAATTATGGAATTTCAGAGTGAGTGGAGAATCTTGTCTATATTCTTTGGTCGTCCAGAGACCAAAAAATGTCAATGTCAATGCCGATGTCTAAACTTGAGACAGGTGTCACATTTGTTGGAGAGTTTGAGTATACTACTCAAACACTAAAAACATCAGGACGTGACCGTGAGAACGCAACGCCTCCAGAGTGTACAGAACAGATATTTATGAATATTATAGTGGAAATTCAAAATTTGTTTCTTTTTCTCTACTAAAAAAACCGGAGAGCTCAAGTTGCGCGGTGGTGGCACAAAAAGGTTTAATAGAAAACCATAGTTTTTTGTGAGAAGCTCCCACTAAATTTACAGTATGCAAAATGTAAAATGCAAAAAGCAAAAACTGTCGTTTACTCAATGTGAAAAGGGATGGAAATCCTGACGAAAACGGCAACGACTGTTTGTTTCCTTTATGTAGTGGAAACTGTATTACATAATGGCGTTATAACAGAGAGAGAGGGAGAGAAAGTCTCCATGTAAATAAATTACGAGGAATGCTCATGTTTCGTAGATCCACATAGAGCTCTGTGTCAAGATATTATGTATACTTTTATCTTCTTTATTATGACACACTATGATTCCCCATGTCTCATTTCCCAAGAACCACCCAAACATTTCCTCCTTTGCAAATTTTGTTTCGCCTTGCAAATTCACTCTGGATTTTCCGTTTTTGTCCATGCAGTGCACGTTTTCCGAAGGGCCGGGGGGGGGGAACAGATGCAAAGTAGTGTGGGTTTGAGAGGCATTAAAGCTTTGAACTGTTTCCGGGTGATTTAATGAGTCAACACGTTCTTATCTAAAGTTCTACAGGGATTTGATATTCTAGTGCTCAGAATTGAATGGAATAATTCAGATAATTGGGCTTTGGAAATAACACATTCAAGGGAAAGAAAGAAGAGACGTGTGGTTTTCCTTTTAAATCCAAGGAACACGCGTCAATTTTTTTTATATACGAGCAATGTATTCGTTTCATTAAATTTCATTTCGAACACAGAAGTAGTAGGAGGAAAATAATTTTATTAGTCTCGAATATAGTCACCACCAAGTTGAATACATGTCTCCCATCTGGACTGTAAGTCCTCTATACCCTTCAAAAAAAA
>JAIUND010003282.1:0-16654 GCA_034699125.1 Gisinianus flammeolus
TCCTGCATCACTTCCATTAGCGTACATACGTTGTCCTCTTTTGTCCCTTTTGGCGGGAAATTCAAATAAACGTTTTAAAAAAGTTTGTACTTTGGCGGGAAATTCAAATAAACGTTTTAAAAACGTTTGTACTTTGGCGGGAAATTCAAATCAACGTTTTCAAAACGTTTGACCTTTGCTTAGTTCTTGGGTCAATTGCTAGATGTTAGTGCATGTAATTCCCCACGAATAGGGAATTTCCACAAAATACCGTGACCGAATCCTCATCCACGGGTGTCAAAATTTCTAGTTTTTTTTTCATTTGGTATAGTAGATGGACGGACGGATGGACAAAATAAACAATAGAGCTTCGCTTCCGAAGCCAACAAAGTGTTTCACTTTGTGGCGACCCAAAATTGTTACGACGTAACAATTTTTAACTTTATCTTTACCTGTAGATATCTACCTGAAATGTACTGTATAGATGTATTTTATTTAAATATGTGGAATGGCTGAATGGCTGAATAGTGAATACGGAAAAAAGTCGACGTGATGTGATTTGGCATTCGGATGTACAGAGAGGATTTTCTGTGTGTGTGTGTGTGTGTGTGTGGAATTGATTTCACAAAAACTTGTATTCTGTACAAAAGAGAGTCATTAAAGGCGGCTTTGTCTTTGTAGGGAGTCGGAATTTTGCCTGAATTTTGTGAATTCTGAAATGAAATAGGGATGTCAAAAAGGAAAGCCCACAGGGATTTTTTTCTGTATAGGTACGGATTACGGATAGTTACTTTATGAAAAAAAAGACACGAGTGAGAAATTAGAGAAACTGAGAAACTATTGGTAATAAATTACATGGAGCCTAATTTTCCCTATTTTGTATTCTACATGCAAAATGTCATTTCTTCCTGAATCTCCTCAGTTCAATTGTCCAACGCTCAATTTGAATTTGAATTTGACTTTGAATTTTTACTGTTTCCCGTAAAGACCAACGGAAAAAAATCTTTGACATTTTAATGTACGCATATATAAATACTGATACAAGGAAAATACAAAGGATTTTTGTCAGTCTTTTCCGTGTCAAGTTTTTTGGTCAAAGACTTATAAATTATTTAAATTGAATTATTTTATTATTATTACAACACACATGAAAATACAAATATTTTAGTCACATTTTTGTATAAGTTGGACGCCGTTCGAACATTGTAATGACTTTGAGCAGTACCCCACGAGAAGTTCTGTCCTCGTAAAAAAATGCCATTCCATGGTGACCTGTTCGATAAAATTCAACCGAATAAAAATCATCATAAAAGAAATTCCGCATAAGCTGACCAAAATTTAAGTTTAAATGTAATTACGATATCACATCAAGTCTATACACAGTCTCTAATGATGATTATTATAATAACGCTCCACATGTCACACCTTCAGGAGTTTATTCTTGCTATATTTATATACAATAGACAATGAGCAAACACACACCAAATATTGTACTTACGAGTAACGTTCATTTAATCCGAGACAGGAACAAGCAGAAAGCAAAACCCTCCATAAAATATACCTGGAGAAATTAAATTAAATGATCAATTTTCCATATCATAATCTCTGACAGCAGCTTGAGCGCTTTTAAAGATGGAACATTAAAAAAATTAAAGAAACGTGTATATTTTTAATCTTTTGTACATGAATTAATGCTCGCATATAGGCAGATGAAATTGACTATCAAATTGCATCATTTTAATATTTCACAGACAGGGAATTTCCCCTCCAACAACAAATCTACAAGTCTATATACAAGCAAAAAAAAGCAGACGGTGTAAATGTACAACGAAAAGGAAAAGGAAAACCTGTAAACGGACAAGTAGCATTTATGTACAGCGTTGGAGTAGAGCCATGAGCAAAAAAGACGAAGAAATATGTGTGTTGTGTGTTTGTACATAGAAATGAGTGGATAGACGAAGAGAAAACATGGACAAATAATTTGACTCGTGTCCACGAGCTATTTAGACTGTAACTTGACAATTTAACTCAGTTAACATTTGACATTTGACCCGGAGCGGAGTGCAGCAGTGTAATAATATTGTATCAGTAAGTTTCATCATTCAGTCTGAGTGTGTACACTGTACACTGTACAAGGAAAAGGGGGAAAAGGAGGGAAAAGGTTTCCTTGTAATTCATCTCGGGATTTTTAGCTAAATTGAGAGTTGAGTTGAGAGCTGAGCAGAGCAAAACCTTTTAAAAGAAAACCCCCTACAAATGCACAAATGGAATTCACTTGTTGAGTTGAATGCTGAATGTTGAAGTTGAAGATGTGGATACAAATACAAAAGACAACGATTCCGCTCACTTTCACAATTAGTCTGAAAGAGAGAGAGAGAGAGAGAGAAAGAGACGGGACTGGGGAGTTTTTGGAAGTGCAGTTTTTGGAAATTGACCGCAAGGGAAACCGCAAATGATGGAATGAATGGAATTGAATTGGTTCAATTCAATAGAAAGACGATTAGCTGTAATTTTACGATGTATACAATGAGATATTGTGTTGGCCAATTGGCAATTGGCAATTGTCAATGTATAGTAGGGGAAAGTAAAGGACCATTCTGAATGGAGAATCCTGATCGAGAGAAAGAGAGAGAGAGAAATTGGATTTAAGAGTCATCCCAGCTGAAATTCATCATTCGACATTTGTCAATGGTCATGAAATTGTAGGGGTCAGAACCGTTTTTATTCAACACGGTATAAATCAAAGTGTATGAGACACTAATGACAATCATCAATTAGGAAAACTGTAGCTATTTGCATTTATTCAAAATTGTGTGTGGCTAGGATGCTTGGGGTTGGGAGAAGTGAAAAAGTGTAACCAATTTTTTGTTTCACTTGCTTTTATCATGTGAGACTTTCCGTTGTATCGTATTTTTAAGAAACCTGAGGAAGCTTTTCAATAAAAACAATCATGTCATTTGTCAGTCATTTGTGCTTGATGTTCAAGTTGAAATCAAATCAACTAATGATAAAGAAAATTGACTGATGATTTTTGACTGCACGATTTTCTGCTTCTTCTTCCTGGAGATACGCGCATCTCATTTATGATGCGATGGGAAGAAGAAATGATGGCAGACAAAGACAAAGACAACCATCTGGCGCATTTCAAAGCAGCCCGTGTTTCCCCAGAGTCAAAAGAGGCAGCGCAACGTTTTCCATCATTGGCATTTCATTTAAACCCTTTCATTATGTATTTATATTTATATACACACTTCTCATTCTCATTTCTATAGTTTTTCCAATCAAATCAACTTTGTTCCAGTTATTCATAACTTATTTAAACTGGCAGACTTTTTGCTCAAACTTTCAATTTCAGACACGTTTCACAGTATCGACGTTTGTAGTAAAAACAACGATGGCAAAAAAATGGTGGCTCTACCTATAATAGAATTCGCAAAACGATCGAATTATTTTAGAACGGCGTTCAATGTCCAACAATAACAAAATTTCTGGTGAATCTTCACCACACAAATTTACTATGTCTAAAATTGGTAAATTATCTTCATTTCGTTTAGTTTTTCCAGCTCCACAGAATCATTTCACCATGCAAAAATGTCAAAAAATTTCGAATTTTCGCATTTGTAAACACACACTGCTACAGACAGCGATATTTTTGCTCAGAAACCATCCACGCCATTTGTGGAACTCTTTCATCTTAAAGTACCGCTGAGAAAATTTTAAGGAAATTTGTTTCGAGTGGCGTCGAAATTGCACAACATTTATTTTGCTTTGAAACAATTTTGCCAATTTTTTTGCAAACCAAAAATTTAGTATTACATAGTTCAAAGTTCAGTGTATTATTAAAGCCATAAAATAAAAATGAGTGTTTTTTTCAGTTTGTTACCAATTGGCAAAAAATCCTAAGACCTTGTGGTTCGCGTTAATCATGAAATTTTACCTGAACGGCGTTGGACTCTTACAATATTCGTGTGTGAAATTTTCACATAAATGTGAATTTATAAATGAATGAATTTATAAATACAATTTTTCGTAAGGTTGCGGATTGTTGCAGCTAACTTTGATAAAACCAGATTAGATATGCATTTAGAATGCATGGAATGAGAAATTTTGTTTCACCTTTTGAATTCATTTTGACAAACTTGCCGTGATCAAAAAATTTAGATATTCAATATTTAGGCTTTTCAAAAGTCATGTACAACATTAAAATATATTATAACATGTGATCTTTGAAAGTTGCCTTGCTCCATTTTTGAGCGGTTTTCTATCGATCTGTAGCAGTGTGAAATAGTTTCTCGAAAAAGTAATGAGATTTCTGGACCTACAAGAAAATGACGCTAAATTTCCCATCATGTTTTCTCGAAAATGAAGAATCATTTCAAAAAATTGTGTAAATCAATTTGGAAAGGAATTGTTCCGTTTATTCTCCAGCTCCACCACAAATTTCCATTCAAACATGCTGTGCTTGAAAGCTGAATTTGTAAATTCCAAGTTGAAATATACAGAGATTTGGATTTTCATCTCAAAGAAGTGCAGCCGAAAAAGCGTCAAAACTATGTGTATGGAAATGAAAACCAAGACGTGAGAAAGTCCACGGATGCTTTTTCATGAATTCATAAATGTTGAATTTCGAATTTAAAAAGGAAGAAATAAATGCAAGCGTACACGATTTATAGAAATCCCAAATAATTTTGAATACGCATTAGCCAATGATTTTTTATTGAGAAAACAACACAATTATCATGTGAACTATCTATAGAAGAAATCTCGACATGACAAAGGTGATAATTAACCCTTTACAAAAAACTAAGTATACAGCTATACAGCATTAACAGGGAAAGTGAGGATTGACCATTGAATAATCCAATGTCAAATAAGAAACTCCAAAAAGAGTCCTCATCGAAATCAAATCAAATCAATCATCAATAAAAACTTAACAAGGGGAAAAAGCTAAACAAGATGAAGAAAAAACAAATCCTACATATAGTTTCAGATCTAAATCCTCCTTTTCTCTCAAAATCTTCTCTCCGAATCTTCTCTCCAAATCCACACAATTTGGAATGAATTGAAATCGTAACAAAACATCACAAGAGCAAAAAAGAAAAAAAGAATCAAAATCCTCCATATAGTGAAAAAAGTTTACAGTAATATCGATGAGCCAGCCTTGAAAAATGAGCCAGCTTGTCGTCATCCATGTCCGTGATCGTTAATTGCCAAGTTTATATGTAGATTAGAGTTTAACCATAGATGAGTCCGGATCGGCCATAAGCTCCTCCATAGGCGAGTGGAGCATAAGCTCCTCCACTGTACACTGTGGATCCATATCCATAAGCTATATATCAACAAACAAAAAAAAAACAAATTAAAAAGCATTCAACTTTAAAATTTTCAAAGTGTCCCAGTCAAATTTTGTACTTGTATTTCGGTTTTTGTTTTTTCGGTTTGTTTTATAGTGTTTTAATGTTTTACCTGGTCGGGCATATGCGGAATATGCGGATGGATAGGCCAAATATTGAGCAGAAGCCACAGCAATGAGGACGGCGAGGAAAACGAGAGCCAACTATAAACCACAAGAAAGAAAAAAAAACACAAATCCCAAATTAATTAATGAATTCATTTTGATGATTTCAAAACTTTGAATTGAAACGAATTGAATTGTTAGGATTTTTTTTTCTCCAACAAAAAATGTCTTGTAATTTTTGTTGATTTTTTGGAAAAAGACAACAACAACAACTCACCAATTGAGACATGATGAAGATTGGTTTTTGGTTTGTGAAGCTGGAAGCTAGAGAGATTGAATTGGAGGAGTTTGATTACTGCTGAAAGAAACTTTGATACTCAATTCGACATTGACTGGAGTATTTATACGAAAATCTCAAAGCCCAAATCCCAAATCTCTCTCTCTCTCATCGTCAGTCTCACACAACACACAACAAAGGCAAACGCAAACTCTCGGCTATATAGAAAAAGAAAGAAAGAAAGAAGAAAAAAATAAAAAATCCTTTCCAGCCGGTACACAAAATGAAGATACATACACAAAACACAACAATCAACAATCAATACGTGCAAAAAAGAACAAAATGCGTCGGGAGAGCCTATTAATTTTTTTGCACATTTTTTTCAAAGCTGTGGTGCACATTTTTTTCAAAGCTGTGGTGCACATTTTACATTTCTTTTTTTAGCGCTATATATGTGTAAGCTGTACAATCTTCAGTTTTTTTCCTTCTGCTCTGGTGCACAATGGAAATTATCAAACTTTATATGTACATACAACCGCATGCAGAGTCACAGTCACAGCCAATAGTCAACAGTCAACAGTGGAAAATGGAAAATGGAAAAGGATTGGAGATTCTGGACAACACCCATCATCAAAGTCAAAGTAAAAACTATACTTGGAAAAACACTGACTAATCTGATCGCACAACCAGGCCAAGCCACAAACAAACCATTCAAAAGACTCACGATCTTTTTTGCTTCGACTTGTGGACTATCAAATATTTATCTAGAGGAATAAATGGGATTCGCACATACACTCACTATCAAATCAAGAAAACCTATAAATAATAATTAATCGTGAGCTCATATTCGTATTCGTATTTCGACTCAGCTGGTGACTGATGATTCTCTCTCTCTCTCTCTCTCTGGAAAAACGTTACCTCTCCCTATGAAAAACATCCGTGTGATATTTACAAACAAGAAAAATGTGCCAAACTTATCTACTTATAAACTTACGATACAAAAACAACAAACAAGGATTTGCTCATTCAATTTATTTTAATATGTAGGTAGTATTTACTTTGTTTTGTTTTGTTTATATGACGGCTTCTACAGACATTTCAGTTTCTATATAGTCTCAGTCTATACCTATTAATTTTTTCGTTCCTTATACAGTGCAGTCCAAATCCACATCAAAATCAAATGTGAATTTTAAATCATAAATGTATGGAGTGATCACAATTAGCTTTTGACCAGAATTAGATGCAGTGTGTGTGCATTCAATTTCAATTTCAATGATTCAATGTCTCAATTCTCAACGTGCACATGTATATAGGTGGAGAAAAACATTAAAGGAGGAAAAAATATTTTATTGTATGTGCAGCATTTACAATTTACTTATTTATATGCACATAATTTCTACATATATACAATATATGTACATGTATTTTATATGGATGTACTTGTTGTAAACTTGGCCCAGTTTATTCGTATCGTATTTCCAGATTGTCCATTGGTAAATATAATGTTTAGCAAAGCAAAATTTGAATGGAGATGGAGAGACGAGTTTTTCAGCATCAGATAAGTATATATATTTAAAGAAAAATCAAGATTCATTTGCACTTAAATTGTCTTGTAGTAAAAAAGTACCTATATATATTATATACTTACTGAAATCTTGGGAGTATTTTTGATTGTGTCTAAATAAAAATTCGTATGATAAAAACTGGAGATTTTCCATTGGGATTTTTGAAGCTGATATTTCTAAGACTCCAAGTTTTTTTGTTTTGTTTTGTTCCAGATAAAAGATATCTCGCTTTTTTGTTTTGATGTCAACTTTGAAACGTTTTTTTCCGTTCTCGCGTCTTTCCTTTTGTTTTTAGTTGGGAAGCTGAAGCTGACACTGATTATTTTTCCTGGAAAAGATACAGAAGCTTTAAGTCGAATACTAAACATGTATCTATGAAACTGGGCAATTTAACTATTGAGCTATTGTGTAATTATAATTCTTTTAGCAATCATCTTGGCCATCTTAAGTCTCAAGTCTTTGAATGGAAGAGAAAAAGGAATAGACGAGAAGTTAAAACATGTGGATGGATGAAAAAAAAATACGCGAACGTCATTGCATTATAGGCATTGTATTGGAGTTTTGTATATATGTATTTATGTATCTATATTTTATATGATATCTCGTGTGGCTTTTCTTTGGACTAATTCGAGCGGATCGTTCGCTCATCAACGTTTTTTTTGTCTTCTTTTTTCGTATACCTATACAGATATTTTCGTCTGCTATATAAGTAGTTAGTTTCCAAGTCATGAGCTCACTTCAGTCTCAATCACTTTTCATTCGATCACGCTTTCAATGTCTGGACCACAAACAATAAATTGAAATCAACCATCAAATTTACATGGACAAACAAAAGTGAATGACAATGGAGTAGGCCAACGCTGTATACAGATATAATACATCTAAATGCTAAGGAGCTGAGAAGTTGATGGACAAAACAAAAGCAAAAGTCATTGAAAATCCTCCGTTTTCGTCTAGCGTGTAGAAAATTAAAAAAAAAAAAAACGTGTGGATAAAAAATGAGAAGAGATGAACACTTTTTCCAATGGAGATGGAGAACAATGAACATGGACGACAGACAATATATGAGAATTACATATGTGACAAAATGTGTGTAAATATTTATGGCAGGGTTATGTAATACGAGGATTTGAATGTGTCAACTATGACATTTGATTGAAATTTTGAAATGCACACCAAATGTTTGTGCAAAGGTGTTCTAACAATTTGAGCTTTGAAAAATGGCTTGGATATTTCAAATTCGTTTCCACGTATGCACATATATTTATTTAACACGAGGATTTTCCTTGTATATTGTCATTGTCGCAATAAGCTACAGAAATGCGAATAAACAATTTCGATTGTACATACATAGTTGGAATTTGCATTGTAGAATTAAATGCAAAAGCACATACACATTGGATAGGGATTTAATTGAGATTTTCTTGACGATTGTAATCGAGCTGCATTGCAATATGGAATGAATCATGAGGAAGGTTAAGGTTGAGGTTATATAGAGATGAGGATATGCCATGTAAATGTACTAGTATAAGTAAGTAGAAGGATCTCTCCAACTCAAAATATATGGTATCCACAACCAAATACTTAATGAGAATCACGGCTAGACGTCCATCCATATTATGAAAATCATTCAAAAGCTCTCGTATAAATCAATGATCGAAAGAGAGGTGCCTTTACGTTTACACACAAACATTCACTCCTCCATAAACAACAACAACGACTTACTAACGAGAATTTATCTACGTAAAGTGTGGCTTCAACGTTGAGGGTATGATTTCAAACGGCGTCCAGTTTTTCAGTTCTCAACCAATTTGTTAATGTTAATATAGGTAAAACAAAAAATCTCATATCCGAATTATTATACCAAGTATGTATACAGGATCAAAGAAATATTAGACCAACAGTTTATCGAAATGATTGTCATGATTATGCAGCTGAACACCCGAATGCAAAATGCTAAAATCTGTGGAATTGAGTTGCAGAAAAAGGTTCCAACTCCCCAATTATTACAAGCAATTAGTACAAGGTCATTTTCTCCCAATTAAATGGCTCAGCCGTAAATACTTATGGCTCACTATGCATATCGTATATAGGTAGCTATACGTATTATCTATTGTCTTTTGTTCATATATTTACATAAATACATAACAGAATCTCGACATTGAACATCACAATAACGAGAAATTCGTGTGTTCTCACGTTCTTTTGATAGTTCGTACGTGTCATTCGAAATTCAACTTCATTGCATATTGGCATATGAGATAAAAGGAAAATTATACAATAAAACGTTATTCCTTTCCCCTATGCCTTTTTGCAGCATGATTTAATCAATTCGCAAATTCGTAAATTCGTAAATTTGCACTGCACCGTACACATTTTAATTGAATGAGTTTTGGATTATGTGGAATCCACTGTAAATCCGCAAGCCGACAATCCTTTGTCTATACTTTGTCTGAAGTGTATTATGTAAGGGCCATAAAAAGTTCTGGAAATAGCAGACATTAGCAATATAAAGCCACATTCGAAATAAAAATCCAAATTTGAATTTGACCTAAATTATTATAGAATTAGAAATAGAAATAGAAATAGAAATATAGTTTATTGAATGTGGAGTAAACGATGTATACAGATAAAAAAAAGAAGCAGAGTATCTATATGTATATTTAATTCCCCTTCCTCTTCTCTCTTTGTCCATGAAATTGCCACAATAACACAGTTGTCAGTTTGTCAGTGTCAATCGCACATGTGTGGTGATGAGCATGCATATACAGATATATACAAAAAAGCTATTACATTTACATATCTCACTATCTCTCGGTAGATATTCCATTTCAAATCACATTGAAATGTATCAGAACACGAAACAGCAGTTGACAGTCCACGTCTAATACAGTCTCAAAAGTTGATATTGTTTTTATGCATATAGATATGTAATATGTACCAATGTAATGTGTATACAAATTCCATATCAATAGATATTGTAAATGTGCGTAAATAGATAGTCATAGTAAATTCCCTAGTCATTTTTTCACGTCTGTGTCTGACAGTCCTCAGTTTATCACTCTGCCTGTGTGAACATTGAACATGAATAAAATGACTCGTAACGTTCAAATTGTCGTAGAATCTACTAAAGTATTATATCCTTTGTAAATATGATTTTGTCCTTCATATATTATTTCATATACACATTATTTGACTAATTTTTCCATCACCTCAATTTTTTAAATTTAGAATCTCTTTGAATTGTTGTGAAGGTCAGTTTTCAAACTTATAGAATCATCTCAAGACTTTCAAAAAAATTATATTTGACAGTTTTCCACAGTTATAATTTCGGCATGGATTGCTGACGGTGTGGATAACCTGCAATGTACGAATCCCCAGCAAATGGGATGAAAAGTGTACATCGGCGTTCAAATCCCACAAAATCCTCAGACATTAAAATCGTGACATTTTCCCTCCCGTGTGTTCGTATTTCTAAATATTGAATATATAGATATGAGTAAAGCGTCCATGAGTCCATGAGTAAAACGACAAATTTGACACGAACGAGAATGATCAAGGATGAAAAAGAAATTGTGAGTTCTCTCATATATCCACATACAATCTCCATTACATATAATTTTGTGTATAGTATTTTATGACTGTGACAGCAAAATGAAGCAAATGAGTTCAGATTATTATGGATTCGAATTCCATAATAAAAAACATGAGCCGTGTGTATCTGTATCTGTATAGTTCAAAAAATGAACCTTTTCTCAACACCACACATAATTATCGTGTCGTGTCGTGTATTTCTCCTTTCCTTCCAACAAACGTCTCGACTGTTGATGTTATATTATTTATTATTATTATTATTATTATTATTATATACTTGCTATTCAATTCCGAGAAGGAAATTCAATCCTATATTTTTTTCTCAATAATATTTTGAGTTGAGCTCCCTTTTGTATAGACTTCCCTTTTTCTATATTATACAAGTGGAAATATACGAAATCTGCGAGCCGAGTACGAGAAATGATAAACGATAAACCGATAAACGAGAACGAGAACGAGTGCCAGTTAAAATGTACAAAAGTCCTCCTTAAGTTAAATCATTTAAATTCATTCCCAATCCCCACAATTCCAATTCACACACGTTGAAGAATGTCCTAGATTTTTCATTTCATTCAAACACACACACTTTTAACTTTTGTCTTAAAAATATGTTCAAATCCGAACGAGCAAGTTTAAGTTTAGAAAATTCAAAAATTGGGATTTTCCTCATTTAAATCCGAATTGATTTCAAACAATTTAGCGCAGTATTCCAATCAAATCCGGATGGAGTTGTCCATTGTGAATTTAGTGAAATTAAAACAAAGAATATAATACAAGTGGAATATAGAAATAAACACGTGAGGGAAAAAAAATCGTGTCGACGATGGAGGAGATGGAACAGGTGGAAAACTGGTCCGACATGGAAATCATCCATGAAATAATCATGGAAATTAAAAGTGAAGTGGTGAGGAGGGTGGAAAAGGAGGGGGAAAAGGAAGTGGAGGAGATTGACCTGGATGAGGATCAAAAAATGGAGGGAAATGGACCGGAAGTGGAAGTGGAAGTAGAGGAGTTCACATTGATGGATAAAGATAAAAATACGTCTCAGGTTGTTGAGGAGATGAAACAGGTTGGGAATATTGATATTGATACGCCGAAAAAGCAACCGGAAGTGGAGGAGATCACGATGGATAATGATATGCCGGAAATTGAGGAGAGAATTTCAGACGTTGAATCTCATATCAATGCAGAGCAAGAGAAAAAGGAAGGACAAGAGAAAGAAAAACCGGAAGTTGAGGAAATCACACTAATAGATGAAGATGGAGAGTCAAATACAAACGAAAATCCAGATCCAGATTCAGTGGAGGCTGAGGAGAAAAAATTAGTTGACGACGACAAAGACGAAGATGAAAATGAAATTGTGGAGGAAAAGCAAGTGGAAATTGAGGAGATCAATTTAGAAGATGAGGAAGATGAAGAAGAAGGAAAAGAAGAAGAAGTAGAGAAACAGGAAGGGAAACCGGAAGTTGAAGTTGAGGAGATTTCAAGCGATGAGGATGAAGATGAGGAGGAAGAAAAGGAAGACAAAGTAGAGAAACAGAAAGGGAAACCGGAAGTTGAAGTTGAGGAGATCACAATCGATGGGGATAAAGATGATGAAGATGAAGACGAAGAAAAGGAGATTTGGTACTTGTGTAAATTTTGCTTGAAAGGATTTCTAGTCATTGAAAGTCTGGTTCTCCATAAAATGAATGTTCATGGTGGGGACTACGGATATGCGGAAGATTCGGAGGAGGAGATTGGGAGTTCCGGGGATGAGGAGACTGAAGAGGAAACTGAGGAGGAAACCGAGCATGAGATGAAAATCGAGCAAGATCAACAGCAACTTCAAAATGTAACGTCTCAAAACTTGCTGAGCCATGGTGCAGAATTAAGGTATTTCAAATTATTATTTTGTCACATTTCAACGCCGTTCAGAATGTATTTCTATCACGATTGTGATACTCATGGATAGTGTACAATTCCACAGAGTCAATTCCAATTTCCGAGGCCGATACTAATTTTTATTTCAACTCCTTAATAATATTTTCAGTACGAGCGAGATGTTGGCCCATCGAGTGGACAATGACGACCAGATGCCCATGGCGACAAGAACAAGTCCAGTCCCACCACTAACAATGAGAAGAAACGGGAAAAGGCGAAGGCGTCGTGTCATCTTTACGAAATACAATAAAGCCATTCTCATCCGAAGAAGACTCCTCACTCAACAGAAGGAAAAACAAACTCACAATCACAATCAAAATCGCCATATTAATCTCCATCACAATCAAAATGAAGGCCGAGCTGCGGCTAAGAATGAGAATAAAGAGACGCAGAATCTCACCTGTGAAGATTGTCAAATGGAATTTAATCACAATCAATTGCTCCAATTCCTTGCACACGTCCGCTGTCATTGCCCAAATAAAAAGAAATTCTTTTGTCCCATCTGTCAAAATGGATTCTCATTCAAATTTAACATGCATCGACATTTTAGAGCTCTTCATCCGTCCGACGATCCTGCACTTTTGGATAGTAAATCTTAATAAATTAATATTACAACACAACCTTCAATGTCTACTCATAATTTATTGTAATATGCACACATTTTTCGGCATTGTGCATTTGCCTTGAATTTTGTATTTTCAATATATAGTCGTATTTATACAATAATCCCTTTATTTCTTGGCATTCTCAATTTACATTTCCGCTGAAGTATGTAAAATGTAAAGTATGTACTAAAGTAAATGTGTAAAGTAAATATCGCTGGACAGTCGAAAGCCTTGAAACTTGACTTATATTTTTGTATGTATTTTTAGTCACTTAAAAGGAGTCAAAGTCAAAGTCCTCTGACGTTTTCATTGTATTTTGGTTGAGCTGGAGTTGTCTCAGGTTTTTTAATCCCTTTCCCGTGTAATTTGTAGGTAAAAAAGAGCCTATAGAGATAAGAAATCCTCAGGTAAAATTCAAAGAACAGATAAGATTGGTTTTATCTGTTCTTGGGTAAAATTGAAAAGCCCTAAATCTAAATTCCAATCCTAAAATGAATGAAATCCACAGAAATACATACTAATTCTTTAGCATTGTATGTAAAAAGTAGTGACCGACGCGGTTGAGGGCGGTCCTTGGTGAGAAATAACCCTTTGGCCAACATGTGTGTGTGATAACGATAATCCTCCTAATTCAGTCCCTTACCGAGACAAATAATTCGACAGTTAATGTAAACTGTCAAAATATTTCTGTGGGTTTTATTCATTTTTGGATGGCAACTTGGATTGGAATTTAGATTTAGAGCTGAGAATTTTAGCTGAGGATTTCTTATCTCTCTTTTGTTATCTACAACTTACACGGGATTAAAAAACCATGCAGAGACAACTCCATAGCTCAACCCAACCACAATACAATGAAAACATCAGAGGACTTTGACTCCTTTCAAATGACTAAAAATACACAAATAAGTCAAATTTGAAGGCTGTCGACTGTCCAGCAGCGACGCTTCACATTTCATTTATTGAATAAATTTTACTCACATTTCACATACAAATTACTCCTCAATCCAACCACAACTATAGAATTTTCAAGTTCACATTCACGTCATTTTGTACTATTTTCTCAATATTCCTGCTGTGTGATTTCAAATTTCAAATTTGTTAGCAAGTTAACTTTAACTGTCTTAAAGTTGAAATTTGTGTGACAGTCTAAAACATTTATTCACACAGAACTTGTTGGATTTAATATAGGATTTAAAAGAAATTCAATTCTCTTTTTCACGCCACTTCCACGACACACCAAGTGTTGTGAAGTTCTGTCCTGTGATTGCTGTGAAGTCAACACGAACTCATATTTTACACATGATTTGACTTCTTTGAATTGATCCCCATCCGTATGTAATACAGATACAGATACAGTATTTTTGTATAATTTTTAAACTACGATATTTGCTACAATAATACAAAAATGGCGGAAGGACCGCCGACTCAGGGTCAAGGTATGTTCCTGTATCCTTATTTTACAATATAATTGAGAATTTATATAATTAAAGCGTCCATTAGGATCAAAAATCAAAATCGTACGATAATGCAAATGAATTTTTCCCTGGTTCAAAATCGTGTGATTCACAAAATTCGTGGATGCAAAAAGCGCCGATGCGCACAAAATTCCTCCATTCAAAATCGTTCCTCAATGGAATTCCCCAATTTTGACCCTGCCCGCTTCCTGACCTCGCCCGTTGGCCTCACAATTTGACACACTGCAGCAGAGTGGTCGCGGAGGTCATGACGAATAATAATGTCGGTTGACGCGGAGCTCTGTCGCGAATGCGGTGACCTTTGGAGCAGGTCACACGAAGTGACGGAAAGTTGTGCGAATGGAACGAGTCGGAATTATTGCGGAATTTTGTGCGCATGGGCGCTTTTTACATCCACGAATTTTCAATATCACGCCGTTTTCAAAGGAACAAACATCATTTTATTAGTAGTACGGTTTTCATCTTAATCGACGATATGCATAAAACCAAACAATGTGTAGAATTTCCAATTTCAACGCCAAGTAACTTGTTCTAAATTTGTGCTTAAATTCACTGATTTTTATGCATTCTCACCGTCAGAGTCGTCAACTGGGATCCCACACGTGACAGCGGATTTCATGCGACAGTTCAACGACGGCCGCACAACGACGGAAACACAGAAAAAACTCGGTGAAGGCAACTTCGGCTTTGTGTGGAAAGTCGGAAAGATGAATCCGAATGAGTCGCCCTTTGCCTTAAAAGTCATCACAATCCCCAGCGGTGAGTCCGGTGCAACGCAGACAAAACAGGCAGAGCGGGAAATCGCGATCCTCAAGCTCATCCAAACAGAAGAAATGGTGTCCACCAGTCACCCTGGCTTTGATCATTTAGTTCAAATTCACTCCGCCTGGGCCCTCTCATCACAGGGACCAGATTCAGAAGAAAATTTTGAGGTGTGTCAACCCTGGTTCCGCCTGAATCCATACTCGGATCAGACCGATATGACCGTCGATGACTGGGCCAATCTCAAGACGATCGTCTTCATCCGGATGGAATATTGCGACGAGGGCACACTGGCAGGATGGCTCCAGCAAAAACCGGAAGACCAATTGGGGAAAGGAAAAACGCTGCCTGAAATGGCGAAGGTCTTAAAAGTCCTAACCCAGCAGAAGCTGGCTCAAGGCAAAAAGTTCTTCGCGGAGATCGTCGACGGATTGGCCTTCCTCCATCTTTGCTGCCCGAAAATCATCCACCGGGATCTCCACCCGGGCAACATTCTCCTCAAAGGAATAGTCAAAGATGGCGCCAAGAGGATTGTGGCCAAGATTGCAGACTTTGGCCTGGCCCGGAAGAGCGCAGAGGAGGAAACTGGCGCGCAGGTCATGATGACGATGTCCATCGGAGTTCCCTTGTATCGCGCCGAAGACGTCGGCGCCGGCGACTACACCGTGAAAGTCGACACGTTTTCTCTGGGTGTTCTCCTTTTCTTCATTCTCAAGCCGAACTTGTACAAACCGTCGGATTTAAGGGCGATCGTTGAAGGCCTTCGGCAAACTCCACCGTCGTTTCCAAGCGCGGCGAACATGAGCTCCCCGCTCATTTTACAAGAAAAACAACTATTGAAACGACTCCTGTCCCCCGATTTTGCGGAACGCCCTGCTGACAATGAGCTGCGCCTTGTGCTTGAGAAACTTTGGCGGTAAGACACACCTTGAAGTTTCTGTTTTAACCCTGACCTTAAGGGCCCCTTTTTTAATGGTAACGGATTGTTCATGCTTTTGTAGGAAGAAGAGCCAAGG
>JAIUND010003283.1:0-16643 GCA_034699125.1 Gisinianus flammeolus
CATGGGATTGTAATTCAAAACTGTTATACAATCCCTGGGACTCTATTGTATAGGGGACTCTATAAAATAGAGGGAGTTTATTCTAGTTTATACGGTATACATAGTGTAAATGGGAGCGTACACGTAAGTAAATAATAATAATTTGATGATGGGGCAGAAAGTCCAGTTGATGGTATTTTGGATGGAAGAGTTGAAAGACTCCTTTTTTCATAATCTTCATCCTCAATCCTCATGTCGATCGTGAAATTATTATTATTACATTCACTTTGATTACGTCATCAAGTCTGTCAGGAAGTGAGAGAGATCTTCTCGCTTTCATTACATGATACAAGTCTGTATACAACAGAGTCTGTAGTATATACATTAGATTTATAAATTGAGAAAAATTGAGTAATTCTTAATTTACAATGTGCATTCCAATATATGTGAATGTATATATTATGATTCTGCTGAGATTATTACTTAATTTAACTGATAATAATTATAATTATGTTGGACCTGTTATACATTTATATATTCATCGTTAGTTGTTACATCCCCCCCCACGTTAAATATAGGAAGATCGTGTGCGGGGTCAAGGACTGTGGTGTGTTTGTGTTTGTATATTTATGTTTGTATCCACTACTTTTTATACTGAAATCATAACAATAATAATGGTAATAATGATGCACTCGACTCAAGGTGTGAATTGAGAATTCAATGAAAATTCTATGCTGTCTTGATCTTGATCATGGTGGAACTGGGCTCATATTTATTCATGGTAATCGTGCATGATCATTTCCAGTCTCACGCGGAAACCATTCCATATGCGAACGTGACTTTTTTCCAATAGTGCATTTGACGTTTCTTTCAGGATTTTTTTGTGTGTGCATACAAAATATAAATAAATCATCCAGAAATTATGTGTGGAAAATATGCTACACATGTTTTTTATTTCACCTAAATTTTGCCAATTGGGTAAAACTTAATCAGGAAGGTTATCTTTTTGTGAAATGTATGACAATTGGTAAAGTATATCTACTCGTAAAGGAACAAAAAGTAACTCTATATAGGGAAGTACAGTACATGTTTATGGTAAAAGGAGTGACTGACTTCATTTTCTTCGCCCAAGTACAAGCCAGTAAATTCTGCTTTACTTTCCTTGAGATAATTAAAAGATACCTATACTTACTTTAGATGAGTCAATTGATATAACTTAGGCAATTTTCTTACCCGTATAGTTTTCTTGTCTTTGTGAAAATAATTTGGCATACTGAACAACAAAACCAACAAAAAAGGCAGAAAAACGGCACAGGATTGTCGAGATACTTTGTACAAAATGTACAACTACATTGGTAAAAAGGAATAAATAATTGTTTAATAAACAAATACTTAATTAAAACTAAAATGGGCGAAACAAGCACGTTTTCCAATTCGTATTGAAAGTCTTGTGAGGATATGACCATGGACGAAATTATACTACACAACATTAAAATGATCAGCATTTCATCATTTTTTAAGAATCGAGTGGATGTAAAAATAAGATAAGTACCTATACACAAAAAAAGGAAGAATAAATTCCATTTAATTTCTAGCCATCGAATCTTTGTACTGTTTTAAAATGCGGCAACGTTGTCACTCCCAATTAGGGAAACTTTTCAGTATTCATGCTGTATGATTAAACTCTGATTCAAAAAGAAAATTACAATGTTTTTGTCCTGGAAGTAATACAGAAAGAGACTTATTTAAGAATGCAAAATAACAAAATATACTAGGGATATGAGATATATACAGTCAGATGGATTATGAAATTTTGTAATAATCGTATATGTATATACATACTTAAGTTGTTCGTACAGATATTCTGTATTCAGTCAAAACAAACCAGAAGAAGATGGACGGACGGACGGGATCAGATTGAAAATTGATGCAAATATTAGCAATAAAATGGGTGGTTAAATGTCTATAATTATTTCCCATGTTGTGCCTTTTGTATTCGGTATTTTGATTACGTTGCCATAATAATTATTTCCTTAGTCAGTCTCTAAATAATTCAAGTTTAAATGACGAATAAACACAAACACAAACACAGACAAGAGCAAGAGCAAAAGGAAAAGAGAGTCAGTATATACATAATGGCTTCTGGCTTATGTCATGACTGACCCTGAAATCATTCGTATTCACAGCGAACAAACACACACAGACAAATCAAAGAAAGTTTGCAACATTGTTAACGTGGTATGCGAAATATTCTTTGCTGTATACATAGATCAGCAAAGTTTGAGGTGAACGTCATCTTTTTCATTGTCAGGAGTCATATTGGAGTTTCATACAGAATTACACATACTCATGCACGTCTCCCATTTATCTATTTACTTTTATATTTTCCATTTTTCCTTTCCATCCTTCTTGCATTGTAATGGATTTCTAATATTTCTAATATCCTCTCAATATCTTTGAAAATTATGGTATTGTGTATGGTGCACAAGTATTAGTCTTTGTATTAGTCTAAAATTCAAACAATTCGTTCGTTTGGAAGGAAATCTGTTCGAAAATTGTTCATATGTATACAAATTCTACTTTTGTTCTTCTCGCTCATTGTTGTCTGTGGTTTGTTGTTTCAATTTTCAGTTGCAAGTACACACAAATGATACCCCACAAGCAATGAGAGTTTCAACTTTCAGACGTTTCTTTCGAGATTGAGATTGGAAGCTGCAAATCAGAAAGAATCTGCTGCATTTGTGTGTAGGACAGAATTCAGAATTTGCAGGGGTGCACCTAAAGGAAAAGGAAATATTTGCATATGCAACAAGAACAAGCAATGAGCTCATCCATTATTGTTCAGTAGCCTCTCCCACTGAAAAATGGGAACAACAGCTTGTATTATTATTATTATTACTATATTTTCATCCTCCTATATGTACACTGTACACTCTTGGACTTGTGGCAGATCACGTGTTAGTCATCCAAGTTCATGTCTCTTTCCATTCATGATGTGGACGTGAGTCGATATAGGCGTTCCTTCTCCCTACATCTACAATCTACATATGTACTTACCTACTACTTCCATCTCTCAAACATATACAAATTCAGTGTGTGTGTCTCTCTCCCTTTCTGGAATCTGCAATTCCACATACCTATACATGTGTGTAAAAATATGGTTAATGTTTGATATTTAACGTTGTTGACTTTTGACCAATGCATTTCAATTTGGATTGTAGTTATATTTTCTCAGTATCTCCCAACTGCACGTTCTAATCATTAGCAGTAAGTACGTTATGTAGGTTACGGCAACTGCAACTGCAAAATTTACACTGACTAATAGTAAAATCTCAAAAATCTCATTGACAGCTATAGTTAGCATCGCTCTGTATATGACTGCATTATTCAATACATGCATACAAAATACAAAGTGTTCATTGTCAAATCATAAGAGAGACGGCGGACTTGCAATGCCAAAGTCAGAAATGACTAAAGTAAGAGAATATTTAATGTATTTCATGAGGGACTCCACAAATTAGTATTACATCATATTTCATTATTCTCCTCACCGACACATGATGGTTCATGATTCAAAAAATGAAATAAAAAGTAATAGTCGTGATAATTATTAAATGAAAAAGATGATCAAATGGGAATTTAAAAGGTTTATTTAAGGAAAAATCAATTTAGGAAAGCCATGCTTTCTCATTGTATCGCACACGATTCTGAATCGCCAGTGCCACAGTGTGTGTACACACACACGCCAGTGCCAGTTCACAGGTGGGCTAAAATCTAAAATAAAATAATAATGTTGTGACTCATGACTCATAAATGAATGAGGAAGATGAGGAGACTACAATGGAAATATCGTAATTACGAGTTGGGAGTTGACACATGAGCATAATATAAAGGGAATATGAAATGAGTGCATAATATAAATAATAATTGAAATATTACAATTACACATTGTGTGGACTATAGTTTTCTTTTTTCGTCTATGGACGAAATCTCATTTACATGTCAGGAGTTCAAGTGTATTAAAGTGTTGCCTTTTATGTAGATACTTTTAGTTGAGCTAAACGGTGTAAAATCCTCATTGCTCAAAGTCTTAAAGTCAAATTATTTCAAATCTCATTTAATTGCTGAAGCCCAAAATACTTTTTTTTAACATATGGAAATTTGAATTTTGAGAGGATAATTGAACAATTTTTTCTAATACTTTTCACCCTCAATTCTCTCAATATCTTCCTTTAAGTCTTTACTCTATTCAAATTGACCGTCTGTGAACACGTACACAAATTCACACATGTGACTCACGCTATAATACTATGTGTGAGTTCTCGATCACATTCACAATATGGTCAAAATCTCAGCATCTTAGCTCTCGTCTGTAGACTCTGTACACCATTAGAAAGTTACTTTTTCTTGTGGGTTTTGCAAGAAATTGCAAGTACAAAAAAAAAACGTTTTATCTCGCATCATCATGATCATCTCTTCTCATTTTTATATACTTTTTTTTTTACACACTGTAAAAATGTTCAACATTGGGAATCTTCACAGCTCAGAGTTCATTTCAATTGTTGGCAAAGTCTTTGGATCTACATGCATATATTTCTCTGTCGCTCAATAAAACAGATATAAAAAACTTGCATCTTCTTTTGCTAACGATGGGTAACATATATATGATAAAGAATATTTGTATTGTTGTGTGTATCGTATTTGATATGGAACAGTAAAACAATTATTGAAACGAAAGCAAAAACGTTGGATATGGTTGACGAGTGGTGTATGACACTGGAATTTACACTAGAATTCTGACATTGTTAACATCATATCGTATACTCATTAACCTTATGATCTTGGTATTTGTCCAAGAACAATTAAAATTAAGGATTATTTTTTTATTTCTGTACTCTTAACTCTTAGCTGGAGTTTTGAAGGTAAAACTATAGAGAAATGTTTCCTTAATTCTATCACAGCGTAATTGTAAAGGTTAATGTTACAGAATATGTGCAATTTGTATCCATTTATGGCCGAAATAAACGTGCAAAATATTTATTCGAGTGTTGTCTTTAATAATAACAAGAATGATTTGTCGTGAAAACTGAGGACAAATCGATTAACATGATACAGAAATTCCAAGCACACACGGACAATGAGTACTGGCTCTCTTGTATATGAGTGTAATTTCTCCTTGTAGAACATCGTAAACAGAGTATATATACAGAGCACATAGAATATGTGAAGTCAATTTATAATGTCTGACAGTAAATGCGTGTATATGTTTCTAAAAAGGAGATTTTTAAGTCATGCACAATGTACAATATGTGCAATAATAATATCAGTATATGTGTGCATGGGGGAATTCTGTATATTATGAGTTTTCAAGAGAAATGTTTCCGTTGGCACTAGAGCGAAAACATTATATTATATTTTCATGTGGTTACATGGTTACGCCCTACATATAATATACATTTATATGTACATTGGATATATCATCATCATATATATATCGTATATATGAGAGTGGGTATTAGTGTATTAGGTATTTGGATGATGATGAAGGAATTATATTTATTGAGCTTTTACTTGAACCATAAGAGAACCGCCGCAATACCAGAGAAAATTCTTCATTCTTCATGTCATGATAACTCCAAGATTATAGTTGCCATTTTTTTTGGTTAGAAAATTCTCGCGATGAGGCAAAGGAAGAAAATATACAGAATCATCTCTCTCTCTCTCTCTCCATTGTCTTTGCCTTCATCTTACATGTGTATAATCATAATCTATACATAATATGGATGCCATGTATACAGTAATTGCAATCACAGCAACGACAACAACAACAAAAAGGTAAATTGGATAATGTATCTCCGCAATGTCTATTTATACGATGTATCAAATAGATTATATAGCTAATGCTTACGTGATTTTGTTTTTAGTTCATCCTCTTAAATTGCATCAACTTCATTTGTTGTTACAATATAAATATGTGAGCCATTCCGTCGGCTCTAATTCCTATTAGATTCTCCCATGTTTATCTTATTCTTTTTACACACAAACGATGATGCGCTTTTTGTCCTTATCGTTAATTGTGTTGAATTCATCACACATATATTTTTACTTGTAAGCCACTAATAAGATTCTGATAGCCAGCTGCAGATATGGTATATCATATATGGTACCACACAGTCCGGTCGATATCCCATAAATACATACATCCATATTTTGTATGTATAATACAAAAAATGGGCTCATCATAACAAGGCAGATGCACTACCATTAACTATTGCAGTAGCTATTGGTATTATACATATAAGAAACAAAGAGATGGCAATTATCTTTAATTTCATTTTCTATTGAAAGCCTTGGGAGATTGTAATTTAAAATCTGGAAAAGTGGGCATCGAAATGATATTTAACATTTGATTTCTAATGTACAAGTTTTTAATGTGAATTCATGTGAAGTAATTCCTAAATTTAGAACTTCCAAGAATGAATTGAAAATAATATATACCACACAGTTAAAGAACGTGAAGAAGGTTTTTTTTACAGTATATATTTTGTCTTTCCGACAATTCCATAGTCCAAAATTGTCCTTGTAATGAATGTGTGGTAGAGAAAACAAGAAGATCGGGCAGCAGTCTCTCTCTCTCTCTCTCTCTCTCAACACTTAATGTATTTTCTGTGGTTAAATGCAGCATGAGACAAACTTGTCTACAGGTAGAAATTTGCAAATTTGTTGTACTATAGTATGTTGGAGTTTGGACTTGATGATTGTGTGTATGATGAGAGAGTTTCATGTGAATGTCACCAAGAAGTTGTCTTTGTCTCTGTGTCGTTAGTCAAAGGCCGCTCGTATACAACAGATAAAAAAGCTCAAGTTGAATATGTACGTTGGATTTTCTCAAATCGTATAGAATACTCGGAAAAGTAGTCCATGATGGATTTTTAAAGTTATTTTTCTTTTCTTTAATGGGGAAATGTGCATATAAATACGCACGTAGTTAATAATAATATAGCAGAATAAATCTCACTTTGTTATTTTTCTCTCATCACAGTCATCGTCTGTCTGTGTCATCATCATCATCAGTCTATGTAAATATGTAGGTGTATAAAAATAATATGTACATACAGACGCTGCTGTTTTTCTTTATATATTCTCAAAATCCTGATTTGAGCAAATCTGCTCTTGGCGTTAAAGGACATCTTTTTGAATGAATCACAAGAGCAGAGTTCCGGTTGTCGCTTGACTTAATCGTCCACAACATTCACCATATATAAATAATAGCGAAAATACATACAGCCTACAGTCAAAGTATATATATGTAAGTATACACTGTGCAAAAATCTTGGATACCAACCTAGAATTCACTTCTTTGCAACTTTGCAGTGGGTTTCTCGTTCGTTTCTCTCTCTCCCTCCCATTTTTTTCTCGTATATATCCCAAATTCTAAATTCACACACATTTCGTTTGAATCCTCGAGAGAATCCACAATGCTAAAATTGCGTGAGACTCCCAATTTTTCCACTTGAAATTTTTATAGGTGAGAACTTTGGAATGAAGGAAAAAAACTTGGTTATTTGGAATTTTATGCGTAAAAAAGTATATACTTTGTCCAAATCTAAATGTAGGTATTGTTGTTGTGTTTTCCTCTTTTTTGTATAGTTTGTGCTCTACACACCCAATTGTTTACATATATTATAATGATTCCAACAAAATAGCCAAAGAACGTTTTTTCTCTTCCTTTTCTTTAAGCTTGTATACATATATATAGACTTGTACAGAAAAGGTCTAGTCTGATTTCCATTTTCATTTCATTATTGTGAACCGTGTTGTGCCGTGTCTGGTAGAATATTTTATGTAGAGCTTTCCTATACATATATGAACCAGTAAAAAAAATGAGGAAAATAAAGGATTTCAAAAATGAAAATTAAACGCCTTTTTTGCTACACATGTTAACTGTATGGAAGCGAGGAGTTGAGATGTGTATTTACAATTTCTATTTAAAGGAGCACGTTCTGTGTACTCATCATCCCTCATCGCCGTTTTTCCGCGAGTTGCATGCAGACAATTATCGCAGAGTTTAATTGTTAATGTGTTCATCACATTTTGCAAAGTCCGCTTGTCGTTATTTCATTTCCTATGAGAGCGTGAGTTTCTGTTTCACATACACATATATACATGAGTACACAAATCCCTTCCTCTTCTCTCTCTCTCTTTCTTTTGTAAATACTGCCTTGAAAGCTTTCATAATATTTCCATGTGGTGCAATAAAAGTGTGCGTAATTAAAGAATGTAAGAGTGTAGAAAATTATACAAATTTGTGTAAAAGGAAAAATATAAATATATAAATTGTGAATGGAACAATGCAATGGCGTCTTCACTCCTTTCGGTCAGTCGTTCTGCGTGCTTTTGATTAAATCTCATGAGTCGAGAGTCATTTTTATGAACTATATACGAGTGTTTTGCTATTCTCGAGTTTATCTTTTCTCTGTCTGCTAGCTGTGTCTGTCTGTCTCTCTCTTTCTTTTTCTTTCATCCTGAGCAGAGAATATTACAGCAGAATGAAAAGTACAGAAAATTTACGGAATAGAGTGAACTCTATCTCAAAGAAAACCCGTAAATATATGTATATGTAAGAGCTATAAAATTATTCCTATATAAAAGAGTATTACGAAATTTTTCTGTTGTGTTTTGTTGCTGAGTTGTGTATTAAAATTGTATGTTTGCGAAAGAGCATCTCAATTCGCTTCTTTTATGCATTCTTATTTTTTTCCTCTGCTATATAACGTTACAAGGAATAATACATTTGCATTTATATTGTATCTGTATATATACTCTGTTGCATCTGTTTAGGAAAATAATTTTCATGAGAGACTGTTACACTTTTACACCTACTTTTTTCCCAGTCCTTTTGTGTGACAACAGGAAAACCGTTAGATTTTAACCAAAATATATTACAGTTGATAGAGATCGAGTTGGCGTATATCCCGTGTGCAAGAGAAAAAACGTTAATTGTATACACGTCTCTCTCTCTCGAGCCCTTTTCGTCACACAAAAATGTCCCTCTCATATAGAATTCCCATATTTTCCCCATTACAAATTCAAATTACAGTTTACATATACTATACAGATTTTACATTACAATGAAATCAAAGAATTCTTATGAAGTATGTAACATTTGTACATGTGTGTGCATGTATTGATTGATTATTGATGAAATCCCAGTTTTACGAGAGTCTGTAAAATGTATAGGTAATAATACTCATTTTGCCTACCCTGCAATTTCAGTAGAAATCATACATTGACTTTTCATGTCCACATTTTTTTTGTCACTTATTTTGCAATCGGAAATCAGGACGAAATAAAAAATTTGCGACTTTTTGAGTATCATTAGTTTCAAAAGTTTCTTCATTCTGATTGTGAGTATGTATTAACGTCCGTTTTTTCTCGAAATTGCGCAAAATCAACGCAATATGTGCTGTATGTGCGTAAACTTTTGTATTTGCAAACAAATGGATAGTGGTTTAACTGCTACTGTATTGAGATTGAGATATTGAGAGAGATTTAAAAGATTATATATTCTTACCGTATATTTTGTATAGTAAACGCTGAATCTTGAATGATAATTTATCAAGTCAAATAATCCATCAGATAAAGAAAATTATAATTATTATTAATGAAACGAAATTACATTTTTACTAACAAGTTTAAGTTACTCGTTCTTCACACAACCACAACCGTATATTATATCTGTGTATGAAATTGTTTTCATTTGAAACGAGAAGAGTTTTACAATTATTTCAGACAATATCTCCATAAAATCTCGTTTTCTCTTACTCCATATCTAAATATTAATTTAATACCAGGCATTATTAATCTGGCTCATAATCATATAATCATATGATGATGACTATTAATTTTTAACTGCGTCTTTCCTATTAGATTAGAACTGTGCATATATACATTATGTATATGGAGAAAATGAGCATTTTTAGGCGATGTATTCCGTCTATATATGTCCACTATGAGTACGTGAGTACATATTTTTTTGGCTTGTTTTCAAGATCCGTGAGCATCAGCCAATATTTAATGGGTTTATTTATTCATTTATCAAAATGTATATCTCTTTACTTTGGATTATTTACTCACCTTAGTGAGTAAATAACTTCAGTAAGTATAGTAATATTTTATACTTCATAGCTAGTTGTAAGTATGTACTCCCGTTTTTCGTATAAAAATACCAACTTGCACGCGTGGAAATTCTTAAATCGTTAGAAGAATTCCAAGTAGGTATAGGCATTTTTTTAAATAATTTTCTTCTGTTGAGGATTTAAGAAGAAAAAAACAACATCCTACGCTCAATTAATACGATTCGTAGAGTTTTTATACAGTTTTTTCGTACGGCGTATCGTATCGGATGACGTATGACATTCAAAAAAGCATTCAAAATAAGGGTTGCTCCACAACTTTATGCACATTTACATATACATTGGATTGAATAGAATCCAAGCCCATGCAACAATGCGCAATGAGATATAAAATGTATTTTATAATAATATGTGTATACACATTATTGTATCTTTAATATCTGCGTGTAATGTGTGCTTCTATCAATAGCCACGATGAAATGGAGACTGATGGGCGTATAAAGAACATGAAGAGAGAGAGTGAGAGAATGACCATGAGTTTGCGAGCATAAAAAATTAATTCATTGATTATTTGTTGTCGTCTGTTAGATTAGAGGTAGAGAAGAAAACAAAGAGATACATAAGTAGATCACTTTGTGTCTTGTCATGACACTCCTTATATTAGATGCACAAGAATAACAAGAGTTGGATGACATGTAATTTGTCTTTTATATATTGGTACAATATATATGTATACTGCTCTCTGCTCTTGTTCAAAATATCCAATTTCTGTGTTATTAAATCGATTCTTAAAGGATCATATTTTTTGCCGATTTTGGTAACTATGTGTCATTTTGTAGTTGTTTCCCTTGGATTTTGATTTCATAATATGGTTCAGTACTTGACACAAAGTTGTTACTATAATTATTGTCCCGTGTATATCAACAGAGAAAGAATAAAACTTATAATTGTAAACTGCTGTACGAGTTGCTGTTACCAGTTGCTATATACTGTTGAGTACTGCATTTATAACGTAATCTCAAGTTAATGGAGGTAATGCTTGTTAAATAAAAACAATAACTTAGCGAGAGTAATGTCGTCAAGTACGACAATTAAAGATACAGTAGAGAATTAAATAATGCTTGCTATTACTGGTCGGACGGACATTCGCAGCGCAGTCATAATATAAACGTATGTATATACTAAAAACGATAGCAGTTGGCTTGTCATCGTCTTTGTTGTCATATTATTATATATATTGTTATTATTATTTATTTTGTAGAAATGGTGCAAATGGGAAAATATCACCTTTTCCTTTCCACTTTCCCTGTGTGTATTTAGCCCTCTGTATATATAGTCTGTCTGTCATGTGTAATTATATATATTTGCTTTCATTATTATAGTTTTAAAGTCAAACGACGACAATGTAGTACACAAAACACAACAACGACATGAAACCAAATAACTACTTAACTTAATAATGCAATCATTTCTTTTGAGAAACGTAACCAGTTATTTGAACAAAAACAGTCATTTAAAAAACTGAAGAATTATTGTACGGACAGAGAAATTGTATATATATAGGCTAAAAATAAATAGTATCAAATTGTCTGTATTCGAAAACATTTATTAGCTGAGTTAACCTCACACAAATTGCGAAAAAAACTGAATGGAAAGCGGAGAGCAAAAGTTATCGTCTATCGGCTGCCGATATTTAACTCGCGTGCGAAATCATCGGACACGTGTACAACATTTAAAAAACCTACTTTTCCCCAAATTGAAATAAATCCTACTTTATTTTGCTGACTTACCATATCGATCTTCGTATAGATGAAGAAGAGTACTTTGCTCATGATGATACACGACAAAGGTTAATTTGATTAAATTGAGTTAAAATTTACAATTTCTTCTACACCGAGATCGACAGGCTCAGATATTTTAGTATATATGTAGTTAGCTGTTTAAAGAAAAAGTCATTCTGTCATATCAAGTGAGATGCTTTTGCAATGTCCAAGAGGCCGAAGAGTACATATATATAATATAGTTTCGTCATTCGGATCGTTTCCTTCCCAAAAGGTGTACATTTATGTATTGTCTTTATTCAGTTACGTATACCACATAGAATTTCGCATGTGCAATATATTTTCCCCACTCACTCTCCTATAGGCATATACCTACTTTGTTTTTACCTGGCCCACAAGTTGTGTGTGTGTGTGTCTGGAATTACAATTCAACCGAACCGTATTTTAGTTGATACTGCATGCATCCAGGTTTCTGATGTTTGTAATCGATGGGATTAAACCGTTCCAGTACTGACGGCTCACCGTATATGCACCTTAAGCATATATAGTAACATTGGTGACTCAACTAATGGCACACTCGTAAAGGTAGCCTAGACACATATGTATTACCTGTAGTCTAAATACTAAATACGGATAAGAGAAAACAGTGTGGAGCACAGTACCTATTTTGTAGTATAATATAATAATTTATTATACAAACTTGAAAACGCCCAAATTGGGTCAACATGTAAGCGGCTTTTGCTATTACTATTTCCATTCTTGAACTGTTCGCTGCTGCTGTTGCAATCACGAAAACTATAATTGTAACCGTACATATATCAAGAGTTTTAAGAATATTTTCCATGTTATGTTATTACATAGATTTTTTCCATACTGTCCGATAAATTCCTTTAGTTTATTGGCACTGCTTCTTTTGTACTTTGGTTCAGTTGGATTTTTATTATTTTGCTCGCCATAAGTTCAAAGTTTCAAAGCGTATATATTTAGGTAAGGAGACAACGAACTCAGCATGCAGTGAGTGAATGACGCACAATCCATAAAACACAATCATAATTTTGTACTGATCTCGTTTATAGTTTCAAATTTCAAAAAATCTACTCATTTTAATATTAAATGGAGAGTGTGGACGAACGAGCATACATATATAGAAATAGAGACGGAATGGGGGAAATGAAGAACTAATTGAAATTACAAAAGGAAAAGGAAGTTATTTTCTTTTCCTTTCAGGGTTTTGTATAAAGCTATATACATGATCGATTTCGATAGATAAAATCTATTCTTGAAATTCGATACCTTGAACTAAATTTTATCAATCGAAATTGTTTCTTGTGCTCTCTCAATCAATAAAATATTATTCAAGGGATTTCATGGCAAATTTCACACCAAATACTCTTTTTGTGCATGCACGACTTTCCTTTCCTTTCTTGTGTATACAGATGGTATGATATATTTAAATGTAGGGAGGAAAAGTCTTTTACATGTCGTTGTGAAAAATGCCAAACCAATGCAAATGCAAAACACTCCTTTCATAATTCCAAGAACATGATCACCTATATATTTAGTGTATTAATTCAGAATTTAGATACGGAATACTCCTCAAAAGAGAGGCATATATATCGTATACAAAGGATACATATATGTACGTAAATATAGAATTCTTGTCACTTTTTCAGGGTTGAGAATATTTTTCATTCAAAGTCACACAGAGTTTTCACTAGTCTATTCTTGCGTTGAATATATATCCGAGCACAAAGGAGTTGGAATGTTGTTGTATACGATCTGAAATTTGAGATGAGACCCATTTGTAATTTGTAGTAATTGAATCCCCCCTCTGTCAATTCCATCATCATTATGCTATGAGTTTTAGTATCAAAAATAAAAATATATCGAATACGAGTGTCCAAAAATGTATTATGGTCTACATAAATAGTAAATAGTAAAAACACACGACATATGTGAGACTCGTGTCATTACTGCGGTTACTCGTTGATCATCTATGCGGAATGTCCGACGGTTACATATATATATATAATAATATATATATATAGGGCATGCACAGAAAATTCCACAGTACTAACTTTACCAGCTTGCACATGAGTCATGTGACATGACTAATTGATTAATTAGATTCCAATTAGTAAATAGCTGACAAAACTTTACCCTAGAATTAATCGTATGAGAAAATGTAGAATTCTTCTTTATGCCATATAATTATTATACAGTGGATAATTATTATTGGCTTTGGAAGTTACATGCACGAGGATTATGAGGTAAAAATGGCCTTGTTCATGACAATGTAAGAGATTGCATACATATGTGGGATTCAATGTAATTTTATGATTGCATATTATGAGCTCCTTGTAAAACACGTGAATTGTGAATTCAAGTATACACAGGCCAGAAATAATGAGTCTTTGCTGACAAAAGGATAAGAAAATTTTGTTTGGAAAGAAGTAAACCCATCTTCTTCGTCCTCCCTCAAACTCGAATGTCATGTAAAGTCTCAGAAAAAAACAAACTTGGTAGAACCCACATCGAGACGAATACATATAAAGAAAAGTCAAGCTGAGATTCAGGATTACATGAATATGGAAATCCAAATGCACTTGAAACGTGCAATACGAAAAGGAAAAAAAATTAAGCATGAACAAAATGTAAAGATTGAACAGGCAGCATAAAGTATTTCAGTTTTTTTTTTTATGCTTAAATATTTTTTGTGGAAAGTTCATGGGATGCAAGAGCATTTGTCTACCTGCACAGTACGAGAATGCGAACTACACTGTGGCTTCCCTTTTTCGTTTTCCTCACAGGTTCCATATCCACGAGAAATACATGTAAGCTCCAAGATCTACATTAAAATGAAAATCCATATTTGGAACGGTATACACACATGTGTTTGATTGTATGTAGTTGTAAAAGTGCTCAACATTTTGTCTCAATACTGTACTCCGTTTTTTCCAATTTCTGAATTCTTTTTAGCTGAACGAAACATCAGGGAAGAGAATTATTCGGTTGTACATATTTACGATAAATATGTCTTCTGATTCTTGGTTGACTATACATATATCGTATGGAGTGTGTAATGAAAAGTGTAATTGTGCTTGTAATTACGTGTGGAAATTTAAAATATGAAATTATTCAATTTTAATGAGCCGAAAAAGCGTGTGTGTGTGTGTGTGTGTGTGTGTGTGTGCGTGTTTGTAACGTGGAAATTGGAAATGCATTCACACATCCATCCAGAGAACATGAAAAAAATTACACACGTCAAGTCAAGTCAAAATTATTATAAATGATCATCTTTTTTGGTTGAAGCGGTTTTCTGTAATTGTCTCCGCGAGTGAATATGCTGAGTGCTGAGCATACTTATATCCCTGTGTTTTATGGGTCGATGGTCGCTAATTGTATTAATGAGTTAATAACAGGGAGAAAGAGAAAGAGACAGAAAAGGAGAGAGAAAAAAGTGGGAATCGCTTTTATTATTATTATTATTATTATTATTTAGTACTTTTTTAAACCGTCATCGTCATCATCACCACCATATTTTCATGTAACCAAAAGCCAAACAGTCAACGCGAACGTTTTTGACTATGTTCTCACATAATGCCGATGTTTAAATGGATATTTTAAATGTAAAGAGCTCTCGTTGCAAGTACATTTTCTACATTTGTTTCGTTGCCATTACGAGCTGTGTGGAATGTATTTAAAACAAAAACAAAAGATAAAGTGTGCTGAGGAGTGAGAACAAGTAAAAGTTGTAGACGTCTACACGAGACAATTAAAATTGGCTACGTGTAAATAATTCATTCCAAACAATGAAATTAATGCTGCAGTTTTTATGCAGTACACACAGTACTGCACAGAACACACGACGTGAGGAAAAAAAGAAGGGACGAAATTTCGTTCTATTATTGAATCACCTCGCTGTGTTCAGTATATTTTACATGCAGTCTCTTTCATTTCCTGCTTTCAAACTTTCAATGAACCTCACTTTCCCGTGTGTAGTCACAAACAAAAAGCACATATACCATGTATATACCATACATGGAAACTAAATATTGTGTTTCTTATTCCAGTCCACCTTTTCATGCTCATATATAATCAGGGTTCAAAGCTCCAAGTTTGAAAATTAACTTTGAAAATAAAGATGAGGATATTTGAGAAAGAAAAGCGAAGGCTCGATCCCACAGTTGCATTTTCTCTATACACACACAAGGCAAATATTTATACTTATTGTTAGATTAGAGACAACTGAAACCGAACCCAAGTTCCATTATGCTACACAATTTACAAACAATGTACATGCTTAAGATTTTTCATATTTGGTAAGTATACATATGTATACATCTTGTTTTCTGTACAATTTATACAACAGAATATTTATTTACCAATCGCATGCCATCTAATTTGAAAGATTTAAAAAATGTATGTAGAAAATTGACGGACTTTTGAAGTAGACAGACACGGATTTTTAAGGGGTTGAACCATTTAGGAATTCAAAATTGGCAAGGCCATGGAAAAAAAACATCCCAAATTACCAAGTATAGGAATTTACACGATGCAATAAAACTCTTTATTAATAAGGCATGATTTCATGATGACGATGAAAAGGGTTACTTATTAGTTTCCCCGTTGACATCAACAGACAACTTCTGGGCGTGTGTACAACAATGTACAGAGGGTGATTCCAGGTATTTGAAACACTTACTCCGTGACCTGCCCTGGCCAGGTCTTACGTTCTACGATCATG
>JAIUND010003284.1:0-16636 GCA_034699125.1 Gisinianus flammeolus
CCTCCAGGTCGACTTTTAGTTTTCGGCCCATTTGATTACATGCGTACATACGGCGGACACACACACACACACAGACATAGTTGCTGCTTTATATATAAGTAATGATGTTTTCATATTTGATTTCACTCAATTCCGCGCAGAAACTCATCCCGCACATTTTCTTTACTGTTTAATTATTCAAATATTTTTGAAAAGACGGTCACAATCATAAAAATCACATTTACTCACAATCAGTGCTATACACATATGTGCGTCTCAATTCAAAGAACCTTTTGTCTCTCCAGTTTTTCGCAGACATGATGGCAGAAGTGATGACCAAGCGAAGGAACCCATACAAGTCCAAATGCACCCTCTGTGACTACGCCACAGCCCATTCCGGACACTTGCTCGCCCACATGCGGACTCACACCAGGGAACGACCCTACAAATGTCCAGTACCACAGTGCGAGTACGTGGGAAGTACAAGCTGGAATTTGAAAGCGCACCAGTTGATTCACACCGACCAGAAACGTTTCTCGTGCTCCCTCTGTCACTTCAAATTCAGACATAATTCCAACCTCAAATCTCACATGGCGTCCGTTCATTCGGATGCAAAACCCTTCGCGTGCTCCCTCTGCCCCTTCAAAACGAAGCGGAGAGAGCATGTCAAAGGTCATATGCGTCGTGTTCATTCAGAGTGTCGCCCCTTCAAGTGCCCTCACTGTCCCTACGCCGCCAAAGAAAAACTAACTCTGACCAAGCATTTGTGGTACACTCGGCCAACAAATTCCATGTCCGTCCGCGTCCCAACTGCAACTTCAGCTCTCTTCACTTGAGAGCTCTGACGGTTCATTTGAGGGCTCATTCGGGCGAGAAACCTTTCAAATGTACACTCTGCCCGTATGCGGCAGTTCAGAGTGGAGGCCTCATCATCCACATGCGGAATCACACGAGGGAAACCCCATTCAATTGCACGCTCTGTCCCTACCAAGGAAAAGGGGGAGGGAATTTGACAGTGCACATGCGGGTTCATTCCACGATGGAGCGACCCTTCAAGTGCCCATTTTGCTCGTACTCATTGACTCGCTTGGATGACTTGAGGGCTCATCAGCGGCGTCATCATCCGGAACGGATTCACAAGTGTAAAGTGGCCGAGTGCAAGTTCTGGACCGTGGACGAGAAAATATTGGCGGTTCATCTCAACATCAAACACCGCCTTCCCCGAATTATTTTCTTTGGATCCGGTGGAGGCGGAGGACAAAGCAGAACGCACGTCTGTCCAACCTGCCGCAGGGAATTTTCTCGGCTGGATCATTTGAGGATGCACCAGCGGGTCCACACGGAGAAGAAACCGTACAAGTGCACCCTCTGTCCCTATGCAACACCTCGTATTGCACATTTGATTCAGCACATGCGGACTCACACGGGAGAACGGCCGTTCAAGTGTCCGGAGCCAACCTGCAACTTCTCTGGCATGACGAGGAGTCACTTAAAGAGCCACGGGGTTGTTCACACCGGAGAAAAACCTTTCTCTTGTTCCTCTTGTGACTTGAAATTTGAACAACAAACCAACTTAATTTCTCATATAGCGTCCGTTCACTCGGATGCAAAACCGTTTGCGTGCTCCCTCTGCCCCTTCAAAACGAAGCGGAGAGAGCATGTCCAAAGTCACATGCGTCGTGTCCATTCGGATGAGAAGCCCTTCAAGTGCCCCCATTGTCCCTACGCAACCAAGGAACACTGCACGTTGAGTCGCCATTTGGTGGTGCACTCGGCTGTACTGTCTCACGCCTGCCCTCATCCCCACTGCAACTACAAGTCCAAATGGGCGAGAGGTCTGAAGGCTCATTTGAGAGTTCATTCGGGCAAGAAAACATTCAAGTGCTCCCTCTGCCCCTTTGCAAGTACACACAGGGAGTCTCTCAGCAATCATATCCGAACTCACACGAGAGAAACCCCGTTCAAATGCAGGATTTGTCCCTACCAGAGTACACACAGTAGTAATTTGGCTACGCACATTCGCACGCAGCACGTGCGCTGGGCTCATCCCGCCCGGGGGGAAAGATCTTTGCAGTGCCCGTGCCCGCGGTGCCCGTTTTCAGCGCCGGACCAGAGTTGTTTGAAGCGACATGAACGCCGTCATTCTCAATTGCCCAGTGACCGAGTGCAAATTCTGGACAATGGAGAGGACGAACTTGGCGGTTCACCTCAATCTCAAGCACAGCCTTCCTCGAATTTTCCTTGTGCGAATTTAATTCAGCATCCACTGTATGAGCCTAAAGTCTCGACATGAATTAATAACATCATCAGTTCTTTCCCATTATATAAGAGAATATATGCAAGTTATTTCATTATTTATTTTCAATAAATTCAAAATGAATTCCGTAAATGTCATTTCCACCGTTGAATCTTTAAGTTATTTCAAATAGTTTAAGCAAATACAAATGAATTGATGACTTTCACAATGCTTGGAAGAACACGATATTAGTGATAAAACAAAACTAGAGAAAATAATATAAGTACATTAGTGAAGTTGCGGAAGTCTATTGAATAGAAATTTCGATAGAAGTGGGAACTCAATGCGGTTTGAATATTCAAAAAAAAAACAAGTCTCTCGTCTGGTGTTATATAGCAGGAAATACATGGGGACATGTTGTTGTGCGCGATTCGGCCCAATTTTTTTTTGTTTACTCTCCTCGTGAATATAAACAACTTTGCGAGTGATCGCCTTGTTTGACCTCTGAGGTCACCAAAGTTCAAGACTAAAGTTGGTCCTAGTAATACAGCGTCGAGTAAAGACTTAAAAATTCCAGAATTGTATGCTGATCAAACTTTGTTAAGCGACTTGACCTAAATTCTCACCCATTTGACCTACAGAGGTCAACAAAGTTTGAAATAGGTTGAAACAAAAAGTTGGCGGCAAAAATTTCGAAATTCCAAAAAATCATGAAGAAACTTCATCAGTAACCTAACCTAATCATGTCAAAATGCAAAACAAATTAACCCAATGTCTTTGTGTAAAAACGAAAAGTGTTCAGAATATCATGCTGAACAACTTTTATAAAATCTATCTTTACAAAACTGTCCATCTTTTGACCTTGTGAGGTCATCAAAGTTGAAAAAAGGTCAACTATATAAAAAAAAGTTCGGACAGCTTTGTTTGTACTTGGAAATTCATTGGGGAGTGGATGATTTAATTCCACACGGTTAATTAAAAATGCGACGACGAAATATGATGGGATTATTTAAAATCGTCAAATTTCCAATCAATCAAATCACGCATGACGGCCGAATTGAATTGGTCAATTGAATTGATGAATTTACTGTGTCGGAATTATTACCTATATATTTATGGAATTTGTCAAAATGGACAGTATAGTTGATGGCAATGGCAGACGGGCAGAGCCTGTACATTCCAATCGTCAATCAGTCAACTGTAATTAAATCCCAATCAATCAACGTCTAAAATATAAGTACCTAATTAATTAATCAGTTCCCTTACGCATTCCATCCCGCAGCATTTGGCAAATGAATTAATTAAAACTACCTAATGAATTGATACTCTGATATCATATACAGATATACATCACATTGCTTAACACTGTCCTTGATCTCTTGATCATTTAATTAAAAAATTCCCAAACTTTGTCACTGTATAAATTATACATCCACATTGACACACAGTGTTGGATTTGAGGTGCGTCCATTTCCACTTATTTAATTGTCCGATTTTAATTTTAACTATATTATATAGCCAACACACGATTTTGAATCCATAACTTAATTTTGTATCCACACACAGACTCGAAGAACAATCCACAAGCAACGAGCAAAGGAAATATAATACATTAATAAACCAAAAACTCGTCATGACTTCAAACTTGGCGCTATGGACCTTCTTCTGCGCACTTACCATCATCCAATGCGCAGTCCTGGCCGCAGATGACTCGCGTAATGTATTCTGTCTGAATGATGAAAAGGACTTGAAGGAGGGCGTTTTGCAGGATGATTTTTTTCTCACACTTCACTACGCCAATAATTCTGGGGATTTGCCAGAGGGCGTGATGGGGCGTCTTCGAGGGGATGGGCTTTTCTACACTAAAGGCTCAGTCCTGTCTCCCATGTTGTATCTTGGCTTCAACTCCTCCGTCTGGGGGGAAGGCGGTAGCCCCACCGCGCCCGCCTTCATGTACATCCGGTATTATTACCATATGGAAGTAAGTCCAATGGGCGAAATCCTCGTTCGCCCCGCCCTCTATCCCGACCAATATTCCAACAAAATGTTGAAACCCACCAAGGACTTCATTTGGGGGGAGGAGCTTATCGAACTCAGTACGGGGGAAGGCGTCCGCGGAGTAAGACATTTTCTATTCAAAGGAAGGAACAAAAGTTCCGTTTTAATTATACGTCGATTATCGATGGCCTCATTCAAAAAACCCTCAACTAATGATGGCCCCACAGACGGTGAATATGCGTGGACTGTATATTGGTATACGCCGTCGGGGGGACAACACTAGTTGAGGCTTTTTTTAATGAGGCCATCGATGTACTTCTATTTGAATTATGATTTTTGATTTCCCCCCACTTTTTTGTTGACCATTTTCTATCGTATAGCCGCAGATTGAGGGGTTCATTCCCAGCTATAATCACGTATTCGTTGTGGACACTTTGATCCTCACCCAAGGTGTGGAGATCAATGAGATGTATGACATCACCGAGCTTTGTTGGGGGGCGGGAGGATTCAAATGTACGAGCGCGGGTTCTTTCGCGGATCCAGATTCCTGCACGGCCTATCATGTGTGTCGGGATGATGACGCGGGCGGGTTCATTGACGATAAATTCACTTGTGGCGATGGACTCAACTGGTGTCGACCCAGCTCCATCTGCGACTTCCCCACCAATTGCCCATGCGGTAGTTAATTAATTGATCACAGTTAAATTTCAATTGAAATTAGAGTCGGATTAAAATGAGCAATCAATAAACCGACCTCGGATTTGAAGTTTCAATGCATGTACATGTTATTTCAGACAAATTTCCAGGACCTATATTTGTGCATTTATTTCAAATGACGGCGGCCCGTTTTTAGGGAGCGGAGCTCCCCTAAGGACATGTGCCATTTCTTGGCACATGTCCGTCCGTCTGTCTGTCCTTTCCGTCGATAACTCCCGAACCGATCACTATTTTGACTCCGGGTTTTTTTCATTGACATTGGATTGATAAAAGACAGGATGAGTTCGAAGATGGCCATAATCTGAATACTCATTTCGGTTTTATCCGGGTTTTTTCGGGGTTTTTGACCTGTTTTCCGAATTTTTTTAGTTCTTAAACGGTTTTGGCGTAAAAAAAATCAAGGGGAATCCGAATCTGAAGTCAAAATCCGAGAAATCGCAATTCTCAACCCCGAATTCGGTTTTTTACCTGGTATTGCGGGTAATCTCTCAATTCTTTGGACTCTGGGGTGAAAAATCATGGGGAATCCGAAATCAAACTCCAAGAAATCCGACAAGTTAACGCCAAATTCGGGATTTCATCGGTGATTTTCAAATTGCTTGGATTGTGGGGTAAAAAGTTACGAGGAATCCGAAATGTCAACCCGTATTTCGGTGTTTACCATGAATTTGGCGCAATAATCAAACTTGTTCAATTGTAGGGTAACAAATAACGAGGAATCCGAATCCGATGTCAAAATCCGGTAAATAGAAATTCTGGACCCCGAATTCGGCGTTTGACCATGGGTTTTGAGCAATGTTAAGAAAATCCCCGGCCATGCCTGAACTTTTTCGGCCATGCCCACAATTTCCTGGTCATGCCTGAACTTTTTCGGCCATGCCCACAATTTCCTGGCCATGCCTTCAGATTTTTTGTTATTCTCCGGTCCCTGGCTTGGACACATCGTGTACAGGGATTTTTAAACATCGAATTGAATGACAAATCCAATTGCGCACAAAAATACAATGGATGTGAAAAAAATAAGACAATATAAGCGTTTCATTGCTATATATACATATAGTAAGGCAAAATAATTCACATGAAACTGATGGTGTCATTAAGTTCCATTTCAATGAAATTCAAAGCGAGAAGATCCGCGCATTGCTATATATAAACATTTTAGAGGCCATATGAAATGATTTCAGTGTTTTGAACGGCTCCAATGCAACAGAAAATCCTTCGTATTTTGCATATCACTTCATTAGTGAGACTCATAACAAAGAGTCATTACTATATAACAGAGATTTGAATGGAAATACAAAACTTTTGTATAACAAAAGGACTGTGTGGTCTTTTAATTCTCCATGTTTTTGTAATTTTGTCATTCAAAAAACTATTCGTTGACACATTTATTCTTATTACTTACTTATTATTATTATTGTACATTTGCCATTAGACGCCACGACTTATAAGGTAAGTCTTGGATTAACTCGGAGTTGACGACGTCACTCCCGCCTTTTGTGGTGCCTGTGTGTGTGGGCGGGATGCACTGCCATCCAACGAATGGCATCTCGGACAAAGTATATAATTCAATTCAATTTATTTTTTCAAATATATATTGACGGGGGAGTTTTGAATTTGATTAAATAATCTGATTCCACATTTGTGCGGTTTTTGGTTTTTTTGCCATATAGGAAATTCGGGATTTGGTGGAGAATCCGAATTCGGAGGGTCTCATTTTACATGAGTTTTGTGGGAGTGTCTTCCGGATTTCTGTTCTCCCCAAGGAAAATCTTCAAATCTTCCTGGACACGATCCGCGGGTTTTCCGCGGATACAATTCCTATGTCAATAGGAGGCGGAGTTACTTCCCTCAAATGTGCGCATGTTCAAAAGTGGCTTAAATTAGCCAAGTTCAAATCCAAATTAGTTTCCTCTGTAAACTCGATTTGAATGATTTCTTATTACATCGAAAGAGTGCATATTACAGGGAAATCAGCAAACAAGTTTTCTTCTTATTAATTCGCCAATAACATTCCATTTTCAAACTCCGCATGTGGTTTGTGTGTAAAACATAAATCACATTTGTACACTGCTTATTTGTATATTGTTATTGTTATTATTATTATATTAGTAAATTGCATAATTTACGGAAATACTCAATTGACAGAGTTTCTTGAGCGTCGGCACAAGAAACTCGAGTCCGAGTCTTCTGTATTATTGTTATTGCTATGTATAAGAATGTGTTACATAGAATGTAAGGAATGAGTGGAATGACAGTTCATTCCTGAATATATTACAGTTCAACTCAAAGTGTCTGAATTTCAAGAGACTTTGTCTATAGTTATAGGGAATTTTAAATGTAAATTCTTTTGCATGAATTATTGTCCTGGGCAATAATTCTTGTAATGTAAATTAAAAAAGTATAAATAGTGGAGTTTTATGACAAATAAAATCACTCTTGAATTTGAAACCAAAGCGAGCTTGTCTCCGGCGAATGCCAGTTTTACTTCACTTTTTTGAGCCATCGTGGTAAAGTTTGGCGTTTTTGAACTGAGAAAAAATCACCATCATCACATATGCTTGCCTGCGTTACAGGTCAACAATGTGCATACTCTGCTTGATTATTATATGTACATAAAGTTATCAGAATTGTGCAAACTCACAGTTGTTACACCTGTTCAATATTCCTCCACATAAGGTGATTACATAATTCATGGAAAGCTCCGACACAGTTTACCCGTGGTTGTTTGTGTGGATGCTTCTCAATCATCGGACTTGTCTATATTTATAGTATTTGTGTGCAAAAGTGAAATAAATTCATACAATTTTATATGGGAAAATATGTAATAATAGCACAGCGACATTTGTTCAACTTTAGCAATGTTGGACAACGACAATTTTCACACGGTTAATTGCTTAAATAATAACCTCAATCTAATGTAATTGATTTACCTTCTAAAATCTACTTCTTGTCTCTGTACTCGCCTCTGTGTTTTTAGTTAAACGCCAAGCCATTGTAAAAAGATTATATATATTCTCGTCGTTGCCCTCTTATTTTTATATATACATTTCATACAATACAAATAATACATTTCTCTATATACCATGCACATTTCCATGTCAATTGTCACTATTGTCAGATATAAATAAAGACGAAGACGCCCAAAGCTCCGCATGTAATGGCTATCAAATTTAAAACCAAACCAACACAACTAAAACGGTTTGATGATTGTATTTAACTGTCTATGGATGGGCAATTGCATGGAAAATGGCAGAACATGGAAGCTTGAAGTGCGCAATTTAACTTACTAAATTTTGAAATTGGGAGTTGATTGATCCAATATGCAAAATATCACATAACAAAACAAATTGCAAATATCTGAAATCGAGCGATTCCCCAAAGTTTACCATTCTCTTACCGAATTGTCGTTGTGGTCGTCACCTCGTTTCCATTTGAAGAAGAATTTTCTAGAAACATCATTACAGCAATAAACAATCCACATAGAATCAGGTCAAATCTGCACAGAGAGATTTCAGCAGTGTGATGGTGAGCAGACGGGATTTGAGGCTCAACTACTCCGTTTTCACCCTCGCATCCCGCTTCCACGGTTTCCCTGTCATTTTTGATGCAATCTCGGGGCAAATGGGAATCCGGACGACCACGAAAAGTGAAATTAGTAGAAGCTGGTCATCATGGAGAAATATCAGTCTTTTTCCAACAATCCAATTTTTATTCCTCTTCAAACTGTTGTACATGCTCAGCCGGTCTGCCACCATCTTTTTTGGTGGTGTTGGAGGAATTAAGCGGGATGTTTGACCACTCATGATCATCCTCACTTTGGCCTACTTTATCACTTTCCAAATCACCCACATCATTTTTGGTCCTGGTGGGCGGGAGCTGAACATTAAAATCTACAACGAAATCCTTCACAGCCGAAGTGATAATAAAGTTATATTTTTGATACAATTTTGTTTTGACAAGTTTGCATTTGTCAAGTTTGTCTTTGGATTCTTTTTTTAAAATGCATACGTGGTGTTTTGTTGGTTGTTCAGTTGTTTTTGATGAGGTTGGGGGATCAGAGCATCATCGTCGTCCAAAAAAAGCTTGTGGATCATCTCATCGGTTTGATCCCGCCCGTTTTATACAGTTGCATCACCATTTTCCCAATGTTGTACTATTTGGATTTGGCTGGCGTGGTCCGGATTCCAATCCTCCTCCTCATTTCTGGAGTTCCTATTGGCTGGACGAATGCCTGGACGATCCCGGCCTGTCTCGTCCTGGACATCCTCCTCTCATTAGTTGTCCTCACCTGGGGCATCTACATAATTTTTATCATCATCTCCTTCGTCATGACTTTCACAGAGTCGGCAAACTTTGAAGCTATCAGACTTTTGTAAGAAAAAAAACGTTTACAGTGGATATTTAAGTTCAAAGATTTTGACGTTTTTTTGATGAAATTTCTTTGTTGGTGATGATTTTGTTTAAAGAAAGCGCCGTGACTCTGGATTGGAGGCCTTAGAAATGTCATATGCGACCTTAAGACGCCTGAAACTCCAGCTGTCATTCTTCAACCTGGTCTTCGCCGGTGCGGTCTCCTCTTGCAAGCCGTTCTGCATTGTTTTGGTTGTTTTCGAAGGATATTCTGCCATTCGTCTTGTCCACACGAATCCGGCGCTTGCGAGCATTTACCTTCTCCTCCTGACCGAGACCCTTGTCATGTACATAGGGATGTTCCAGTTTAGTTTTGGAATTAGTACGACGGGGAAAAGGCTGATGAAGGTCATCAAAATGACATCTACAGGCCTGAAGAACTCGAACAGCAGCCTCACCAAAAATCAAATGCAAGAACATCAAAAGCGCTGTCTTGTCATTCTAAGATCCGTCCAACCATTGGCGATGAATGTTGGTGGATTCCATAAGGTTCAAAGGGTGTCGGTGCCCAAGTTTGTGGACTTTGTGATCAAGCAGATTGTGCGACTCATTGTTGCTTTTCCTTAAGGGAAAACTGTAAACAAAATTCTTTCGAGATTGGAGCACAAACTGTCCAAAGTCAACATAATAGTCAAAAGTCGAAAGAACCATCGCATTTTTATAAAGGAATTGTCTTTTTTGGGTGGGAACTCCAACCCCCATGGCCAATGATGAACTGATAAACGTCACAAAATGTAAAGAAAGGCGAATTTTTCAAACCTCAATACAAAATTCGTGAATCGTAAAAAGATATATATTTTAAAAAAACCGCGAATACTTTGTTGATAATTTTGCAGATCAGAACTCGTCTTGTTTGCTCAGTTTGCACAGTGGAACAATCAATTCCCTTTCGCTTTTGAACTGTTCCAAGTCATTTCCTCAATCGTGTGAGCGCAGATGTTCACAATCTACGTTTATTTACACTTTATACATACATGTACATATTACATTTGTCCCAAGGGGGTTTTGGGTATATGGACAAATCAACGTCAACATAAACATATCAACCACACAAACACAAACAAAGCAGAATATCCCACAAGCCGGAAGTTTCAACTCAAAAGTGAGCTCCATTTCCACAATTCACAATTGCTTTCACGTGTGTGTGTGTGTGTGTGGGACAAAAGAACCTTGAAGCTGGTATTTTCTTTTGGACTTGGACATGATTTGGATTTTTAGGAAATCTGAGAACACATGGAGAAAAAACGTATATTTGGATTTCTTTCTGCATTTACATTATAATAAGCAGAGAGGGTAATCCGATATTGCGTTCACGACGAGTTCAACTTTAATGTCCTTTGGACAATTTACGACCATTCGCTACTCTTTGAGAAATGAATGGCGTGTCAAATTACAATTTCTATGTGTGTGGATATTCTTCACTAAACATATATAAATGAATTATGTTGGGTGCAAATCGAACTTTTTGACTTGTACCCTTCTACGAATTTTGATTTGAATCATTTACCTGAAAACGGCAAATAATTCCGAACAAATACACACATGACACATATTATATATAAAGTGTACAAATATATTATACGTATTATATATATGTATGTATACGTACAAATTTTAAACTACTTGTACGACGTACCCTTTTTTGTATATTTTTGTACGTATAGAAAACGGGAAATGGATATGAACAAAGAGAAGGATGACATAGTGGGCATATTAAAAAAATCCGAGGAACAGGAATCTCAATTTCGAGAGCAATCAAAACTTATGGATCAACAACCATTGGCAAATATACAGGGAATTTAAGCGCGTATCAACACTTTGGTGGAAATCGAACGAGAAAAGTTAAATATGAGGAAAAACTGTCATCTCCATTAAATTGCCGGCTTTTAATAAAAACATTTATTACATATTTCATACATGTACTGGTATATAATTAAAATAAAATGTACTGAATTAAATGATATATTCTTAATCATCAGAGTAAAACAAAATTGAATGATGCAGAAAATCCTTCTTTTTTTGTTTTTTCAGCAAGTGGTTGTATTTTTGCACGTAGTTGATCCAGTTTTGTGCTTCCCATTGCTCTAGCTTGGTTTGGTGCCGGGTAGTCAAGTTATTGCCCCGTGTTTTGATTTTCTCCTCCAAATACTAAATCCTCTCCTTGAACTCTGTCCATCCAAGTAGGAATAAATTGTTCCCTTTTTTCTTCGAGGATATTATGAAGAACAAAGCTTGTAATAATACATTTAACGGTATTAACAACATTCCAGTCCAGTCTTTTTAGTAAAATTGTTCATCGACCTATGACATTTACAGTTTTAGCATATTATATTTTATACATTATATTATATATAACAAAATGTATAAAATATTTTAAATTGGCATTGAACATCTAATACCTACGTTCCAAATGCCGACTCGACAACCATTTGGGAACTTGATAGTTGATAATTGAAATCCTCTTGTTCGTCCGTCAAATTTGTCCACTGTTCATGAGCTTTATTGAAATGGGATAGTCGTCATCACCAATTAAATTAAACGGAGTTTCAATTATTTCGAAAAGTCTTTGGACGATCTGTGACGACTGAAAGACACCCCCATCGCTGACTTTACCAGGTTGACCAACATTTAGGGCAGTGGCGTGTAAAAATGACCACCTCATATGAGACGGCCTACGTCAATTTGTAGTAAGAAATTCTTAGTGCTCTTAACTTAGGCGCAAAGCCCTTGCTACAAGGAAAAGTTCTATGTATCATATGCCCTCTCACTTTAATAACTTACTGTAGAAGTAGCAGTTTAAAAATTTGACATGAAAAAGAGCTCTAGAGAAGTCAAATCAAGTCTTGAGCAGTTCAGGAAAAGTTCGTTTTCGGCTATACCTTTACCCATAGAAATTGTGTGTTTTTCATTTTTAGATAATAGAACTTGTTTTTTGCATAATTGTTCAAAAATTTAGTACAAAATACAAACAGATTATGGATTTTATGAAGTTTTAAGATAATTTCTCGTTTTATTGGCAAAGAGAGTAAAACTGAATATACGGGGAGGGTAAAAGTGACTATGACTTTGTGTGCATTAGTAAAGGGCCTAAGGCATTCCAAGGATTTCAGCATATTCCAATGCCTTCACATGGGTTAGCGATCAATGCTGTTTGCATGGTCACTTTTACCCTCTGGTATGGTAAGTTTTATCCACCATATCCCTTTTAGAAACTCTTTTCTAATTCTATTTTTTGAACACAAAATGCCTCAAATCCCTGCAAATGAATACATAATTTGGTAAACATTTGTACTGGGTGCCTGCTAGTATCAATAAATATTTCTAAACTTAAATAACATAGGAGCTAAAAGAGAACTACAAAACTGGTCACTTTTACACGCCACTGCTCTATATCCAAGAACCTGAATAAAATAATTTCAAAATGTATTTTGTTTTCTGGGCCCACTAATATGTAATAGTACTTGCGTATTCTTTGTATGTGCGTTTGTGCAACAAATAATATTTTGTGCACTTACACATAATTTGCATCAACGACAGCTTCGAGTATAATAAAATGAAAATGTTTGTAGTTAAAATAGCCAGCTCCATTTTTTAATGGTGTCAGTATGGGAACATGCGTCCCATCAATTACTCCAATTGTTCCAAACACCCCGAGTATTTGCAAAATGTACAAAAGTCTGTTGTTGACCCTCAAATGAAGTCGGAAATTTGATTGTTGATCGAAAAAACTCTCTGATAACTGTATTCATGAACCGACCGATTATTCGGTGGACTGAAGTTGTTGACATTCCGTATAGACATCAGCAATTATTGAAAAATCGGCATTTGATTGAAGTACGCATGTACTAACCGCAACTTGAGCTTTTACTGAAATTGGCACTCGAATAAAATTTAACCTTTGCAATTCTGGAGTCAAGGCCTCAACTAACTCAAAAAATGTAGCGTTGCTCATTCGAAATCTACGTGAAAAAATATCATCTGGCCAGGTCAATATATTTTTAATTAAGTTTGAATCATGTTTATAGCACCATTCCATTGGTCGCCGTTTAAAACCTCGCTTTAGTTACTGCTTTTTAATGTATAACTGTAGTTGTAATTTAATGTTTCTCCTTCGCAATACATGTTGATGTTCTAGTCTTTTTTTAGCTCGAATATACTGGGTTAATAAAAGATTTGGTTGTTGATATATTATTAATATATTTTTCGTCATTGTATATTTCAATATATATCTCAACTTTCAACGACTTTTAGTAATCAACAATTTGTGAGAAATCTTTGACAGAAAAAGTGTTTAATTTCGGGTGTGATATGTGTGAATAAATCGGGACATCCGTAAACTGGATTTCCCTACGAAATGAAAAGCTGAATGAAATGGATTTCAAAATGTGTGGTTTATTTAAAGGTTTGAGAGTGAATTGCCAGTCTCCAAGTGGAGAGCTGGATTTGTGAATTGATAATGAATTTTCGTCTCAGAATGAGAGCGAAAGAAATGAATTGGGATGTCATGTTGACAATGACATTTGTTTTGAATTGTGAAATAAGTGAAAATGATGTCAGCTTTAGGGCTGACTCAAGCATAAACATCTTTAAATTCATCTTTGAATTCAAAAACATCTTGGAATTCCTGAAATGGAAATTCTCCTCGAGAATTTCCCCAGTCAGCGTTGTGACAAAACAAAAAGTACTCCAGAATTTTTAAATTCAAATGTTCAAGTCGCGCGTTTAAAGTAAACATCATTTTATCATGATAGAAATTATCATAATTAAAAGATGATCATGGAACAGGCCTCTAAGGCGGCGTCCGTAAATGGAGTCTTTTTTAGGGGTAGGCGGAGGGGGGTCTGGCGAATGCCCACGTACCCATGTCAATTACATTAGCGGACATACGTTTTAGGGGGGTAAAAAACACGATTTTTTGAAGACTCCATTTACGGACGCCGCATATATAGGTAATGGAATTGATTATATATAGGAATCAACTCCCACACAGAGAAATGAATGACCACACACCAAAAGTTCCCCTGTTCGATATTTCTCCACACCAGGTGATTACACAATTCATGTAAAGCTCTGACACAGTTTTTACCCGCTGTTGTTTGTGTGTGTGGTTCTCAATCATCTGACTTGTCTATATACATATATATAGTATTTTTGTGCAAAAGGGAAATAAATGCATATACGATTTTATGGGAAAATATGTAACAAGAGCACAGCAACGTTTGCTTAACTTGAACAATGTTGAACAATGACAATTCCCACACAGTTAATTGCTTGAATAATTACCCCAATCTAAGATAATTGATTTACCTACTATAATATCTACTGCTTGTTTCTATATATATACTCGACTCCGTGTTTTTATAATAGCTAAACGCCAAGCCATTGTCAAAAGATTATATATATTCTCGTCGCTGTCCACTTATTTTCATACATTTCATCATACAAATCATAGGTACATTTATCCATTATACCATGCACATTTCCATTTCAATTGTCAGACAAATGAAGACGAAGACGCCCACAGCTCCGAATGTAATCGCTATCAAAACTAAGGCCCACCAGCGGGTCAGATCGATCCGCAAACCGCGCTGGTTGACTCGCAAAACTGCGGATCGGTTCCGAACCGAGAACCGCGCGGTTTGCAGTTCGATATTAGGATCCACATTCCGATCCGCACTCGAGCCGCAAGTTGCGGTTCAGTTGCGGGTCGGATCGGATTGACCCGCAATCCAAATTTTGGTGAGCCTTAATCAAAACCAAACCTACACAATTAAAACGGTTTGATGATTGTATTTAATTGTACATGGATGGGCAATTGCACATGGAAAATGGCAAAACGTAGAAGCTTAAAGTGCACACAATTAACTTACTAAAATTTGAAATTGGGAGTTGATTGCTCCAATTTTCTCGATTGATCCAATATACAAATTATCCCATAACAAAACAAATAACTGAAAATTTCGGTATAAAATCCAGAATCCAGCGATTCCCCAAAGTTTGGCATTCTCTTACCGAATTGTCGTTGTGGTCGTCCCATCGTTTCCACATTGAAGAAGAATGTTCTAGAAACATCGTTCCATCACAGCTACACAATCCACAGACAATCAGGACAACATCTGAACAGGGATTTCAGCAGTGTGATGGCGAGCAGACGGGATTTGAGGCTCAACTACAACGTTTTCTCCCTCGCATCCCGCTTCCACGGTTTCCCTGTCATTTTTGATGCAATTTCGGGGCAAATGGGAATCGGGATGACCACGAAAAGTGAAAGTAGTAGAAGTTGGTCATCATGGAGAAATATCAGTCTTTTTCCAACAATCCAATTTTTATTCCTCCTCAAACTGTTGTACATGCTCAGCCGGTCTGCCACCATCTTTTTTGGTGGTGTTGGAGGAATTAAGCGGGATGTTGGACCACTCATGATCATCCTCACTTTATCCTACTTTATCACTTTCCAAATCACCCACATCATTTTTGGTCCTGGTGGGCGGGAGCTGAACATTAAAATCTACAACGAAATCCTTCACAGTCGAAGTACAAAGAATATTAAAGTTATATTTTTTTAATGTAATTTTGTTTTGTCAAGTTTGCCTTCAGCCTTTGGATTCTTTTTAAAGTGCATATGTGGTGTTTTGTTGGGTGTTCAGCCGTTTTTGATGAGGTTGGAGGATCGGAGCATCATCGTCGTCCAAATAAGCTTGTGGATCATCTCATCGGTTTGATCCCGCCCGTTTTTTACAGTTGTCTCTTCATTTTCCCAATGTTGTACTATTTGGATTTGGCTGGCGTGGTCTTGATTCCAATCCTCCTCATTTCCGGCGTTCCTATTGACTGGAAGAATGCATGGACGATCTCGGCCTGTCTCGTCCTGGACGTCCTACTCTCATTGGTTGTCCTCACCTGGGCCATTTACTTCATTTTCATCATCATCTCCTTCGTCATGACTTTCACAGAGTCGGCAAACTTTGAAGCCATCAGACTTTTGTAAGAAAAAAACAACTAAAAAAAGACAGACCGAGAATTTAAAGATGATGTACGGGTTTACAGTTGATAACCTATTCCTACTGATATAAGGATAATTTCTAGACATTTTTTCAGTAGGATTAAAAAACTGGAACCCCATTCATGAGGGAAAGCTCTTCCCACTTTTATCCTTGCTAAAGCCTTGTGTGTGGCGCGAAAGGCTTAGCAAGGAGAATTTTCTCAGAATTTGGAATTTTCAAGCTATTTCAAAGAATCCTTCTTATACTTTTCAAGCTATTTCAAAGAATCCTTCTTATACTTTTCAAGCTA
>JAIUND010003285.1:0-16634 GCA_034699125.1 Gisinianus flammeolus
ATGTGAATACATACTAAACTTAGTATGTACTCGCATGTAAAACGACCATCGGTAAATTCTGTCATAAGAAACTGTCCATAAATAATTTGGCCACACTGTATAGTAGCATTTCTTTGCAAAATCTCTCTGACATGGCACGAGCCGTTTTCTACATCTTATCAACTTTATGAATGAAATAATTGAATATTTACTATGAAATTACGTGATAATAAAATGTATTATTCATTATTGGTGCTATTTTTTCTTACCCACGGAAAGTACTTTTCCTCGTAGTGACTGGATTTTAATTGGCTTCCCAGTTGGCTCCAAAATTCCCCAAAGTCCTGTTACTCCCATTAATTAAGTTGTGGTAATTTACAAATCACTACTATACTATGTACTAATGTTTAGTTGGCTATCTATTTAAAGAATTGTAATTAATAATTTTCAAAAATTCTAAAGTTCGGAACTTTCGGAAGAAACGAACTTTAACGAACGAAAGAAAACACTTTGAATTCGTGCCGGCGGTTTCGCTGATTTCAAACTCTCATTCCAACAAAAACTCAATTGAGTCAAGTGTTTGACTGTCAAGTGTCAATTTAATTGAACTCGAGTACATTATTTTAGAAGACTTATTTTTTGCACATTTAACTCGTCGTTTCGAAATGTCAACCAGGATGGCCAAAAGTACAACTGCCCTTCTCCAACAGCTTCGGAAATTTATGGTCGATCCTGCAATTGTGGGAGAGCCAATCAAAGCCTACATCGTTCCTTCTGGAGATGCTCACATGGTAAATAATAAATAATGCCTAATATTTAATACATAATATGTAATATACATATTTGTTTTACGTAATTATGCCTAAATTTCAAGTAGATGTGTATTTAGTTCCTGTTTTTTTGTTTTTTGTTAGAGTGAATACATTGCACCATGTGATGAACGTCGAGGCTTCATAAGTGGATTTACCGGCTCAGCTGGGACTGTCGTTGTCACAGAAAATCAAGCTTTGCTCTGGACAGATGGTCGCTATTATCTTCAAGCAGCAGAAGAAATTGATTCTAATTGGGTTTTGATGAAAGCAGGTATGTATATAAACACTTTTAATGTTTGTAGGTATTTTATGATTAGAGTTGAGCCATTATAGAAATATTGGACAATTATTTTATTTGTATAGGTCTTGTGGATACTCCAACACAATCAGATTGGCTAAATGCAAATCTTCCAAGTGGTTCCAGAGTCGGGGTTGATCCTTTCCTTTACTCTATCGATGAATGGACTCGAATGTCCAATGAGCTTCAAACTAGCGGAAAAATCTTGACTGCTGTCAAAGTCAATTTAATTGATGCGCTATGGCCTTCTAGACCCTCACGCCCTCAAGAAAAAGTCAAAGTTCTAGGGTTGGAATTCGCTGGGAAAAGTTCTGCTGACAAATTAAAAGATGTTCGGGGAGAAATGCAAGCAGCTGCTGTAGAAGTTTTAGTTGTATCTGAACTGGATGAAATTGCATGTAAGACATGGCATTTATATAATTCGTTGATGTACAATTTTTTGTTACTTTCCCCCTTATATTTTTCTAACACGTATTTTTTTAAATTTAGGGTTACTTAACTTACGAGGATCAGACATTGCATACAATCCCGTGTTTTTCTCATATGTGATTGTTACTCCTACAAAAGTTGAATTTCTCATTTCATCAAACAAACTCGAAGAGTCAACTGTCAAGCATTTGAACTCTGCGATTGAGAACCTGGAAATTTTACCATATGAGAAAATTCTAGATGGAATTTTATCCATTGTACGAATTTTTTATAAATAATTTCTATGTATGTTATGGCATTAATGAATATTACTAATTAAATTCTGTTAAATTATTATTTAAATGATTATAGGTTGATGACAGTCAAGGAAAAATTTGGCTCAGTAAAAAATGCAATTCCGCCTTAGCCACAGTCGTTCCAGAGGACCGTCGTATTTTGAAGCTCACTCCTATTTCTTTAATGAAGTCCATTAAAAATCCAGTTGAAGTGAATGGTATGATTAATGCTCATATTCGGGACGGTGCCGCTCTATGTAATTACTTTGCCTGGCTGGAAGAATCCGTTTTGAGTGGACAAAAGTTGACTGAGATTTCCTGTGCAGACAAACTTCAGCAATTTCGACAGTGAGTAATTGAATATTCAATATTTTTCCCCGTATCTATACTAAAATATAGCAAAAATAATAGATTAATAATTAATATTGTTGATTTTGTTATCGAATTACACTCTGATAAAAATGTATTAATTGTTTGTTATTTACTTGTATTTTATTTCTTATAGGGCTCAACCAAACTTTGTGGGCTTAAGTTTTGATACAATTTCTAGTACTGGGCCTAATGGTGCGATAATTCATTACAAACCGTCTGCAGCTTCTAATAGAAACTTACACATCGAAGAAGTTTATTTGGTTGATTCTGGTGGACAATACTTGTGAGGAAACATTTCACGAAAACGTTTTATGTATTTTATTTATTTATTGTATGTTTGTCAGTTTTAAAACTTAACTCTCTGTCTGTATGTTTTGTAGAGATGGAACAACTGATGTTACAAGAACATTTCATTTCGGAACTCCAACTGCATATCAAAAGGAATGCTACACACGAGTTTTGAAAGGTCAAATTAGTCTAAAGGAAGCTATTTTTCCAAAAAAAGTAAAGGGAAATACTTTAGATACTTTGGCACGGAAAGCACTTTGGGATGTTGGTTTGGATTATATTCATGGAACAGGGCATGGGTACGTTCAATCATATAGTTTTTTTAAAAAAACTTTTAAGACAAATAAACGAAAAGCACTCAACGTTATAATAATAAATTATAAAAAAAAAATACAGCTTTTCTTCTTGCTGAAATTACAGAATCGGAGCATATTTAAACGTACATGAAGGACCACAAGGGATTACATACCGTGACATGCCAGGTAACGCACTTGTAACACAAGTTTTCAACTGTGCATACAATGAGTGTTGTGAGAATAATAATTCATAGTATGTATTTGTATTTAATACAAATTCCAGATGATCCAGGTCTTCAAGAAAATATGTTTGTTTCCAATGGTAAGATATTTGATCATCGCAAAAGCATCTGGAATCTTATTGATTAAAATAGTTTACAATATGTGCATGGTGTGTGCTCTTTACTGTCATATACAGAACCCGGCTACTATGAAGATGGGAAATTCGGAATTCGACTAGAAAACATTATTCGAATTGTGCCTGCTCAGTCCAAGTATAATTTTGCTAATCGGGGCTATCTTACTTTCGAAGACGTTACTTTGGCTCCTATTCATCAGCGAATGATTGATAGAGAACTTCTAACTCATGCTGAGGTAATTTTTGTTTTATTTTGAATTTATTATCCTATTCAAGATTTGTCAGTTTCTGTGAATAGTAAGAGATGCTCGTGTTCATTTTATATATGAGGATAAACTCTTGAGTGTATGCATTTCACAGGTGAACTATATCGATAGCTATCATGTGAAGGTTCGTCAGATCGTGGGAGACTTCTTGAAATCCGCAGGCGATGAGAAGGGCTATCAATGGTTGTTGAAAGAGACGGAGCCTTTGAAATAATCTAATTGCCAACGTAATTTCATTCATCGTCATTCGTTTCATTAGTACGAGTCTTATAAAAATCAGTAAATTTGTAATGCAAACTAAAAGTCCACCATGATGAAATTATCTCTAATCGAAAGAGGAATTATATGTAAAACGTATTCGCCTCTGTGATTATCATGTTATTTGAATTCTTCGTTATTAGTCATTACTATAAACGTAGCTATAAATTGTATTTTCTTGAGAATGAATAATAAAAAATCTTCATTTTCTATTTGTACAAATTTAAAAATACTGAAGCCATTGTGAAGTTGAAGAGATGACAGTTAAAAACACATGTTAAAATTTAGATTATACTTATACACTGCCTGCATTATTTTCCAAGTAAAGCTGAAGAATAAAAATGAAAGTATACTACACATATGTGCATATATATATATATATAGAATATCAAACTTCTACGTAGAGAATCGTGATGACAAACTATATAAATCAAGTCCTATTAATATTACAGTCAATTGATCGAGAACGTGAATGACGGGTCACTCGAATCGTCGTCGGTAACTCGCACAAGTTCACATCCCCTTAGTTCTTCATGTTCATCCATGTACATATTGTACATACACTGAGTGACAAGACCATTAGAATTAATGTACGATCAACATGAATGAAAACCGTCGGTTGGGCCACTTGAAATCTCATGCAAACGTTAGAATACCAAAGTTAGAATATTTAACCTTGGGAGAGAGAGAGAGAGGCATCATTTTTTATTAAAGACTTTATATTAACTTCAGTTTCGCTTTGGTGTCTGCGTTTCGTCTTGATGCATTGGAGAATATACTTGACCTCACAATGGATGTCTTCCTTTGCCCTCGAACATGTAAAAAGACGCTGTAATAATACAACATGTGAATTTCAAACCGAGATTCAGCGTATTCCTACATAACTGACAATGAGTTTTTAATAGGGATCTGTAAGGAAATTATGCTCTAAATATCTTGTATGTAATCTGCACATTACTTTATAGGGTTTACAAACGAACTTAGAACTCTGCGATTTCTGCAAGCCTGCAAGGTATTTTCAATTCTACTCAAAATCTTGTCAATCTCTACATCCTTATGTGTGTATGTACGTAAATATATCCAAGTTTATGAAGCATAAAGCTATCAAATGGCCTACCGATGAAAATCTTTGAATTGTGTATGGGCGTGTTTTGCATGTGTACTTGCACCTTTTGTTCGTTTTGTAGGTACAATTTAATGGTGAGTTTAATTAGTACTAATATTATGTATACGATTTACGATTTTCTGCTACTGCTTCTGCCCCATGATGAACGAAATCCAGCTGAGTAAATACAACTCATACACATAACGTTTGAACTCTCCAGTTGTCCTTACACGTGGTATGTAGTATGTACTTATGTTACTAGAAAATGTTTGCATTTCCTTTTTAGATACTACGATACTAGTACCTATCGTATATATAATATACGTAGGTGCTTCTGCTTCTGCTTATTTCCAAATCTCAAGACGCGTACAAGTTTATGCATTCTTTCACAAGTTCCAATCAAAAAGCAGTGCAGATATCTTCAAAGATACATCTATTAACGAGACAAAAAGTGTATTATGGTTATTTCGGAATTTGAATTTTAAATCTGGGTAACGTAACTTGCTGTTGATGTTTGCTTGTGCATCAATTCAAGATGCAGATATTTTAAGCAGTTTCACCTTCAACTTCAACTTAACATTTGCAAGTAAAATGTGTGTGTGTGTGTGTGTGTGGTGGACTTTGTAATTGACAGGCTATTTTGAGAGAATGAGTGAGGATCACTTGTGAGTTCTCGAATTCTACCGTTTGCATACTATATTTTGTAGGATTTTACCGAAATCATCTGCTTTTCTTTACGGTGTGAACGATATAGAAGAGAGAGAGAGAGAAAAGAAGTGGAAGAGGAGAAGGAATGAAGAATGACAAGTAAATGAACGCATGGCATTTATTTTCCCGGTTCTTGAAGCCTTCTCATATATATATGTATAATATATATGTAGTAGTAAAATATTTGTGTGCATATATACATGCTCGTACATAGTTTGTAGTTTTGTATGTACATACTCGTAAAATGTGTAGAATGTCAAAAGGAAACTGAAATGTATTACATATAGTAAAAGGGCCATTGGTGAATGTGAATACATATTATTATAGTATTTATGTAGGAACAACGAAAGGAACGGGTGATGTTTCTGTTTTGGGATTTTGGGAACTCGGACCGTAAAACGTAAAAGGGTCTTTTTGGAAAGAAAGAGAGAGAGAGAGAGAAAGAAAACGGGCAAACGGCAGATGTGCATGCTGGAGGAGGACGAGAGTCTGTACACCGCTGGGAAGAATTTCATATTGCATTGACAAGAGAGAGAGAGCGAGAGGTTTCAAGTTGAGATGTTCCGTATCAAAGTGTGTATAAAAGAATACAAAAGGACGAATGAGGAATGGGAAAAAAAGAATTCTGCTGGAAACGAAGCAAAAGTCTTCATCGTTTTAAAGAGCTCTCTCTCTCTCTGTCTGTGTGTTTTTCCCTGTTGTGTTTTGTCTGTCTGTGTGTGCATAGTTTCTGATCGTGTGTATTATAGTGTTCAGTTTGGAGCTGGACACGTTCAGTTTGGCTACAGCTGCTATTCCTTACGGGTGTACATTGTGGGGCTTGTTGTACTCAACCATTTTGGACTATACGAACAAAAAGTGCTGGAGTGTTTGTGATCGAGTGAGTGAGAGCGGGAGTTCAGTTGAGCTGAGTTGTGAGAAGAGACGGTGAAGAGTTTCCTGGAGACTGCAAATATGGATCGATAATCTCGGCTTTACGTTGTTGGATCGATAAAAGTTGAATGAAACAAGAGGGTTGCGTAATGTGCAGTCACCGTAGCGTCAGTAGTCTGTTTTTAGCTGCATAAAAGTACAATAAAAGTGATCTCATCTTTTCTTCCCAAACATTCTCCAATTTTCGGCTTCCTCTTTTTCTTTATCCAATTCTTCCGGGAGGTGAGGACATGGTTCTTACTTGGATATCTGGACATTTTCTTGTACATATTTCAAAATCTAAATGTTTGCAGTTATAAAAATACTATACAAACTTGTCATTTGTCCACAGTTTGCGTTGCAAATTTTTATGTAATCGATGGAAAGCGGAAAACGTGCAATATACGATATAGTCAGTAAGTAAAGATTAAGTATACATAACAATTACAAAACCCATCCAGAAATATAGTAATAATTTGTTGAAAGCCAAAAATTAAGTTTTGTATTCGTTTTTTGTGTGTAGAGTGTAAAAGTAAAAAAGATAATTGCTCGTGAAAATTGTACTGGCAAAACTGACATTGAAAGTTGAGCAGTTGACTGACCATCTAGTTTAATTGACGTCATCATCCTTCCTCGACGACGCCCAGACTTAAAAAGTAGTGTTGTGAATCGATTTCAACTTAATTTCAACTAATTTCAAGTGATTTCGAAAGATTCCTCGTGTTTATTAATGAAAATAATTTAAATTTGTGAGTGTGAAAGAAATAATAATAGAACTACAAACTAGAGATTCGTGTCAGGATTTTGAATTTTAAATGTGCATCCGTTATCAGTACTAATTAAGAAATTGTCACAGAAGTTGAAGGATTTTTGTGATTAGACTTTTGTGTTTTTTATTTTTGTGACTTGTTTCATAATTTGAGTTTGGGAAACAAAAAAAATGTCGAGAGTGTCTCTACCCGTGTTTCGTTACTCGGAAGCAATTGTGAGTCGGATTCCAGACACTTTAGCTGGGATTATTGGACCTGGAGGGAGTGGAGATGGGAAGTCTTCAAATCATGGGAAAGAGAATAATAAAGGATTAGGGAAAATTGACTTGAATAAATGTCGAGCGGAATTTGAGATGCTCGTGACGGTTCTTCGAGAAATTGGACTGGACGTTGTGGAACTGCCACCCGATGACTCTTGTCCATTATCATCGTTCGTGGGTGATGTAGCCTTTGTCATTAATGGGATGGGAGTCGTCACGAAGCCCAAATCCAAATCGAGACAGACAGAAGTAATTTCGAATTTTATATTATTATTTCCATTTATGATTTCCTCAGAATCCTCATATATAGTTTATGCAGGGAAAATATTTGTAACAAAATTGTACTATATGTAAGTATGTGCTTTTTACAGGTAAACACGATTCGGACAGTTTTGAAAAAAGAGCTTGACATTCCAATAGTGGAAGTAGATGAAAAGGAGGCCTATGTGGAAGGAGCAGACATTCTCTTCACAGGTAAATGCACATCACATACACACTTCATGTATTTAGTACATGCCGCTTCCCGATTGCCTCCTTAATAATAAATAGTGCAGATTGAGATTTTCAAACAGAACGTCCATCAAGTCAAAGTTGAGTTGCTAAAGACATGACATGTGATTCCTATTTTTAGGACGAGAACTTTTCGTAGGGATTTCTGACTTTACAAATGAAGCTGGTGCCCGCTTTATTGCCAATACATTCCCTGAATATCCTTGCAGTCCAATCAGGGTATATATATTTTTATTTTACTATCGGCAATCATGATATATATGTGTACAATGTGTACATTAATTGTAAAACGGAAAGGAAGCCTACATGAAACTGATTGTCAGTTTCAGAAACTGTATTAGTATTAACTTGCGTTGATGAATCTGAAATTGTGACAGGTTCCCGGAAATTTTCATCTAACTCACTACGTCAACATGGCCTCTCCTGATTTGATATGTGTTGGTGCTGGAAAAGAGTCACAAGACATTATAAAGGTAAATACATATAGTTAGTTAAATAGTATATATTCACACTGCAGCCTCCAGTCTGGAGGATATATTATGCATGCACGCGTTTTGTTTCAATTTATCTTGTGAGTCACTATATTTCCCCACCAAACTAACTCTAGATACGAATTCATATATTAAATGAATGATTGACAAATTGAAATTTGAAATTATAACTTGACTGTTTTTATTGTTTACAATATATAAAGAGAATGGAAAGAGAGGCATCATTCCGCTATCAGAAGATAACAGTCCCAGATGATAACGCCGTCAATGTACTTTTTGTGAATGGAACACTGATTCATCTGTCCACAAAGGAGATTCCTCAGTCATTTAAAGTTTTCTCAGACAAATTGACAATGCCTCGGAGAACTGTGGATATGAGTGAGTTGTCGAAAGTCGGAAATTTCACTCGGTTGGTTGTGCTTCTCAAAAAATCCAAAAAGAAACTCATCATGTAAAAATGCTAAATAAGTACACATGCATCACAAGTATGTGCTCATCAGCTAAGGATATAATATTATTAATATTATGTCTATATCTATATCGTTATTATGTATAAGTGCCCTAAAAAACAAAAGATTATTTAAGTATTTAAAACCTTATGTCATTTCCTTTTGACTAACAAATAAACGAAGTAGGTACCTCTACACGAATATATATAATATATATAAATAAACAAATATTGAAACGCTATAATATATTTTGATTTAAAAAAAACTTTACCGCTTCAAAGTTAAATATACTCATTCACAATATAAACAATAAATCTATATTATATTAGCATCAAACTTATTTTTATGCTAGCAATAATCTACAAATCTAGAAAACTCCATATTATATGAAGCCTGACTCATTACCTTATTATAGGCTAGATTCTACTTGCTACTTACTTGCAACTTGCATGTTAGATTTTCAACTTACCCCGAAATAATGTACTGCATCTATATATATTTTATGAACTCATAAGAGACGATCCATAAATAATAATTTGTTATGTCTGTGACTGTAATAACTTATTACTAATAAGTACTCTTATAACTTATTGTAAAGTGAGAATGAAACTACAGTGTCTATATTGACTTGAAAAAATTAGTTTTTGCAAAGAAAAACAAAGTGTAAAGAACGCCATTACTCCAAAGAAACTTTTGTATTTTTTGCCATTTCTTGTATATAATAACGTATATTGTACTGTATAATGTAAAGTCTAGTGATTCTATAGCATAGCTTGGAATGTGTAACATCGTTTATGATGAAAATGTCCGTATAATGTAATATACATGCAGCATTTGCCTGGAAATAAAATAGCATAAATATTTAATATACTTATGTGCAGTTACTTGTTATTTATCGTGTGTACTTATATAGTTTAATATGAATATAGTGTATGGTTTTGGTGAAAGGGGAAAAGAGCATTCTCAATTTGATTTGGAAACTGCAAAGGTAAGTACATACCCATATTACACATGAATATACATAGTGAATGTGAATGTGAATACTCAAAGGAATGAATCGGATGAACGGAAGATCAAATACAGTTAAATATTTCCTAGACCGAGCAGCTTTATACATAGAGAATTCATACACAATCAGTCACTGGTGTATACTTATATCTACCTATGACTGGCATCGAACAATGAAGGAACCACGCCTTGATTCGATTTATATCAACAGAATCTAGGTAAGTTTTAATATATAATGAAATGAAGATGATGATGATATTTCATGATATGATGAAGAAGAACAAGAAAAAGATTGATCGGGTTGGTCGTCATCGTTGAGTCCGTGAATATATATGGAGATCCTATTTAGGGTCAATGTCTCATGGTTGTTAAACTTGTTGTTAGTTTTCCCTATGGGCTATAGGAAAATTTACCTATAGTATATCTCTCTTCACTTTCCATTATATCATATATTTCATGCAGTACGAGATTACAATGCATTTTGAATTGCCAGCAAACAAGGCTCTTTAACTCTTTGTAACAATAACTAGAAAAAATATTACACATTAAATATAAGAATTTATATTGTGTACTCTGTTTCTTTGCTTATGCCTGTACATATGGAAGGAATGCTCATCTCCATTCATTCATGTTGGCAAAATCAAGAGTCGAGATACTTTTCATGGATTGCAAAGACTAACGATAAGACTATTGTATCTGTATAGTTAATACAACTATAGGTAATACATTTTATTCTACACGCTTGATGCATTATTATGCAGGACAGTTTTGCTCACAGCAAAGATTTATTTTTACCTCTCATCTATACAAAAGATTAGCAAAGACATATACATAAAATAATATTATTATTGTTATGATGTTTCCAAAAAGACTACATGGACTTGAACTTGCATCTTATCGGATGAGACTCATCATCCTCTTCTTCGTCGTCTTCTGCTTCCTATAATACTCGTCCTCGTACACCAGGGTTCCTATTTCCTATAGTTCATACCTATATACATATGGTGGTGTCACTGACGAGACCACTGTACAGCATATATAACCACTTGATTATCATAAATGGATGCATTATTATTGCTTGTACAAGGTACAGGTATTTTCCGGGGGTTAGATTAGTCTTCTGTGGAATTTCAAAGGTGAAACAAGCCTCATCATATAGTTTGCGCTGTTTTCTTTTTTTTCTTTTCAAATACTTTTATTTTAACTTACAACCGTGTCTATATATATATTTCAAATAAAATAAAATGTATAATTTGGGGTATATGAAGTCTTTTCTAGTACTATCATGTGTATCGTGTATTTTAATTTCGTCTGTACGGGCTACAGACTCAATCGAAGATATTTTCAAGAGTAGACCTCGACAGCCAGTAGTTGCTAAACAATTCGGCAATTTGAATTTTGTTCTTCCTGGTTTAAATGGTTTAAATCTTCTTCAATCTAGATCGAATCTTGGTAATATTTTTGCCAAGTCGACCTACACAAGGACAGTCTTGTCAACAGGTAATTTAATCAAATACTACACAGCATTTACCCAATTAATTTGACGATTTTGACAACCGCGATTCATTAATATAGTTTGCTGTGTGTACGTGTGTTTTCAGTTGCCACTATCACTGCCGCATCGTTTCGTACGTGTACAACGACTGGTGCAATGGCTTTGTCTGCTTGTGCTGGACGAAGGCGACGAGATTTGTCGGGAGAAAATGAATTGGATGGGAATTCTTTGAATGATCCAAGACCGGAAGTGGATGCAAGTCCAAGCATTAAACTTATTATTGGAAAGACGGAAATCACGGATCCAGCATCAGTGGCGGAAATCCTTGGAGAGAGCCCAATTAAATCTGGTTCATATGTTGATGGGGATGGAAGTGAGACGACCACCATAAATTCTCTCTTATTGTCATTGGAACGAGGTCTGGACGGGACCACGATTCTGTACCCTTCCCAAGATGCCCCTTCTGATTCCTCCATCATTCAAGAGATTGATTCATTTGCGGATGATTCCAGTGTTGTTGGAGGGTTGAGTACCACAGCTGAAACTCCTTATGCGGACAGTATCGACGAGACAACGACGCTAGATTATATTCGTACTGATGATGACATTATTGCTGCTGTTGTTGGTGATGATGGGAAGGCAAGGCTGGGGGTGGGTCAAGCTGGTGTTGTGACTGTGACCTCCATCATCCCCATTACTCATGTTGTCCGAACAGCGGCTACTGGCACTTCCGCTACCCTCACAGTCATGTATGCTGGTTGCTTGCCGCCAAGTGTCCCAGTTTATGGACAAGTATGTACTATGTAATCAAAGGGTATATAGTGTGTGTAAAATAAAGTATTATTATATTATATTTCTTTAATTGTTATTTATTGAATATTGAATATTATACCAAACTCTACCAATAAACACATGATTGTTTCTGTGTATCCCGTGATTGCTCCATAAAATATTTAATGCATTTAATTAAAACGTCTCATCCGAAATCTTTTTATTTATGATGACAATTAAAAAATGACAATTAAAAAATGAATTCAATTAAATGTCAAAAAAAAACAACACAACTAGGACGACATCCTTAATTTTCTGACTCAACTATGCCATTCCCGGTCCAAATACGAATTTCACTTGGTTTATTTTTTTCATCTTGTCTTTTATTCTGTTCGTCGTCGCAATTCATTTCTCATTCTGCAATTGCATCAGTTGGTAAGTTAATTTGCATTCTTTATTGCCCTTATTTAAATATGCACAATATCATCATTAAGTATGATAAGGTATTCGTATAAGATTTTTATGACGGCATGCATTAATTTTTATTTTGTTTACTCGTACGTACAGGTCCGCGGAGAAGATATACGACAAACATTTTCAAAACATTTGTTCTCGTTCATTTTTTCGTTCACACACATATAGCTTAAATTCACATTTACATATTTCTCTACTATCGAAGATTTATTTGGAAAAACAAGTTCAAAATGGATACTGAAGTTACAATTTTGAGAAAGAAATTACCCAAGTCTTCTGCATTGAAGTCTGAACAAGTAAGAAATGTTTATTTACAATCGTGTCAGGCTGCATATGTATGTACATATTGATAGTTCTAGTTATAGTTTATTGGACCATAACAGTTTGTTGTGGTGGAGCTACTTACTATACGTTACGTGTAGTTAGATTATTTTTTATGGCAATGACATATTAATTATTTCTTTTATTATTATTCATTGAAGGCTGTAAATACAGCTCGCAGACAAGGCGCTAGTATTGAGACAACTCAAAAATTCGGAGCTGGGGGGAACAAACACCATGGAACGACATTTAATACTGCCAAATTGGATAGAGAGACGGAAGAATTGAAACATGAAACACTTTCGCTGGACGTTGGGAAACTCATCCAACAGGGGCGGCAGTCAAAAGGATTGTCGCAAAAAGATTTGGCTACCGTAAGTTGTATAATGAATATGGGTTGTCCTTTCTTATAATATAATTTGACGAATGTTATTATTATTATTATTCTATTTTATTACTTGTCTGCTTGGGAAATGTATAGAAAATCAACGAGAAACCTCAAATCGTGACTGACTATGAAGCAGGTCGTGGTATTCCCAATCAATTAGTCTTGGGAAAAATTGAACGAGCAATTGGTAGGCTGAACATGTTGTTTAATTATGGAAGCATATATGTAACGTTAAGTCACTCTCTGATTATGTCTTACTCAAAGTGCTCTATTTATTCTTGTTTTCTTGTGCAAAAAAAGGAATAAAGCTGCGGGGAAAAGATCGGGGTCAAGTCTTGTTGCCGCTCCCTGAGAAGAAGAAATAAACTCTTTCCTCGGCGGGCATCTCGTAAAATTACCCAGAAATATACATACACACATCAATTTATATAAATAAAATATAAAATTTTAATAATAATATATAATAATTATCATTAACATCATTCTACAATTGCTGCAAAACGTCGTTGCTTTGTGGAAAAAGAAGAAGGAGAGAAAAACTACTATATACTGTAATATTATAGCTAAATTCTTTGTACAAATCTATCTTTCCTATATACTTACGTATGAAGATTCCCTCTAATTGTCAGTATGAATGCATTCAAATCAGTTAACAATGTCCAAGCTCGTTGACTTGATATTGTAATAATATTGAAAAAGCAAAAAGGCAAGTTTAGAATTTTTATCTCGAGATGATTGAATTTAAGTATGGTATAACATTGTCTGATTCGATACATTTTACTATTAGGAAAAACGAAAGTAACTAGGAGGTTCGTCAAGAAATAACAGGTGTATGAAAAGCGTAATGCATTCATTTACAAATGATAAACAAAAAATTTGAAAAAATTATTTTAAAGTTTAATCAATCATTATATATATTGTAATAATTCATTCAATGATTTCTTTCTCATTTTTTGCCCTATACATTAGCTACGTTTTTGCAACATAATCATAATTTTAATAATTTGTAATATTAATAACTGTAATCATTGATACATCGATAATTAATATAGGTAAGTACTTGTAGAAAAGGAAAAATATTGGTTAGTAGAAAATACAAAAGCAGTAAAATGTAAAACAGGAGTAAAAATACTATTTCTCGGGTTTTCCTATTGTTAAATAAACACTACAAATTGTGATTTTGAAATTATATTATTGAAATATAATGCAAGGATATAATGGTTCATGTAAAGTAACAATAATAATGATTATGAATTACTTTGAAGTCTCATAAAGACAATTGACCGATTAAATAAAAGCTTTCAATGAGACTGTATACTGTATACTATACAAACGAATTCGAGATTCCGTATGGATTAGCTACGTCTCTTTACAGAGATGGAGTTTTGAGTTTTTACTCAACTCTTTTTCCCCTTAAATTTTTTCTACTCAACTCTTTTTTGTTCTAAATGTTTTCCTATAAGCGACTCATACTCTTTTCGCACAAATTTTTCTACTCATTCCGTACTCCACTCATACTCATTGAAAATACTAAAACCTTTACTCTTTTTATACTCAACTCACCAAAATTTTCCCCAAAAAAGTGAGTTGAGCTCGCCTCATTTACTACTCACCTAAAAATTGAGTTGAGTACGCAACTGCAACTCTGCTTGTTATTTAGATAATTAAGAGAGAGACGAGCGAAAAAAATTTAAATAACACTTTACAATGATAAGGAGCGAATACGACAAATGCAATAAGTAAAAATTATCAGTCTCAAATAACGATAACGTACTGTACATATGTATTTAGCAAACCCAGTTTGGGTTACCCAAAAATACATGTATTATGTTTAAAATGTTAGAATTTAATTACATGTTACAGGAGTGCAGACAAGTATGTAAACTTATTTAAATACTGTTGAATAATTGCGTCTGACGTCTGCTGAACAGAGTAACAGAGGCTGTTACAGAGCTCAACATATCTGAATTCTGTAGGGATATTTTCCCTATGGGCGATAACCTATCGCACATTCAGATTACCTTGGTACACACACGAAAACAAACATTTGACATCACAGTCTATTATATTTGTATCTATACCTATGTTTTTGACAATGTACTTAAAACTTAAGTTTAGAATAATTTAGATGTGTATACACATCTAAATTATTCTAAATTCTAAATAAATGTGGATTGATACAGTCATGCATACGATGGTATTTGGTGACATTCAAGGTGAAGTATGCCTATCCGTTGTTTTTAAATGTACTATATAGTGTAAAAATGAATATTGAATATAGAAAAAGGAAGAAAAAATCTAGTGGAGTTGACTTACGGCGATTTGTGTTACAGCAACGGATTATTCATCAGAAAGAAGCGATATCACCATCGCTGGTAAGTAAATATATCATTGCTGTTTTTTTTGTGTGCGAGTGTGTGTGTGCATTTTTATAAGGTTGGTAAAACTATGGAAACATCGCCTGAAAAAAATGTAAGTTTCTCGAAACCATTTAATTATTAGTCGTAGCACCAATATAGATATGAAGAAGAATTATTGAATTACTTGTATTGGTATTAATTGTTAGTAAAAAGGTTGTTTTTCTTATCATTTTATCATTCTTCATTATTTATCCTTCATCAATTCCATTTCTAGAAACCGTCAAAAACCTTGCCCCCTATATACCTTCATCTATTGAAAAAAATTCCTCTCATTGTTCTTGTTTTTAAAACCGTAATCTAACAAATAAAGTTTTTATTGTGTATTATAGGAAAAACGTTTGCTTGAAGTTCGAATTCAAGAAGCTGAGACGAATGCATTTCGTCAATATGATTACTATCAAAGTGCTCAAAATCATTTAAACGAAATAAAAAAAGAGCTGGAAGATTTGTACGTGGCAAAACCTGATCTTCGACCACCAGTGGTCACTTACGAGGCTACGGACTCCCCGGAGTCCTCAAGTTCAAGTCGTTCAGCTGCGTCAGGGACGTCTCTGGAATCGTCAGAGGAGTATGTAAAAAAAGGCAAACAACATGTATACTTATGTTTATTTGACCGTCATTATCATAGCTTGTTTTATTTTCCAGGTTAAAATTTAGAACATGCACATGCCCTGGGCACTTAACAACTGAACATCCGTGCGCAGATTTGTGCATAATAAGTAAAAAAATTTGCTGCATTAAAGCAGAATTAGAAGAAGCACAGAAAATGCGTGTTCGAGAATAGGTAGGTACGTGTGATTTTTTGTTACGTGTATTATTTGGAATTTTGCAAACGGAAAATTTGAAATTGAACGAGCAATTGGTAGGCTGAACATGTTGTTTAATTATGGAAGCATATATGTAACGTTAAGTCACTCTCTG